>JAEMON010000006.1:31448811-31462379 GCA_030264115.1 Lygus lineolaris
TTTGACCGATTTTGTGGGTGATTCTTATAAGAAATATTGCTCCGATTCCATTCATACCATATTTATGTTCCTATGTTTAAGATGGTAATGTACATCAAAACCTCAAAAACACGTTTTTTGGCCCTTAATTTTCGAACCCTTCGAGTGCTACAAAAATTCTGGCCGACGAACTCATAATATTCTCTAGCTTATATTGACATTTTAGAATTGTTTTTGATTTTTTAGATAGATTTCAGGGTCAGATGTCGTCTTTAGTGATTAAGCAGTTGCGTAAAACTCCAGAAGATTTTCAATTTTTCCCTGACTTTTCCAGGTTTTCCCTGACCACTTTCTATTTCCCTGACTTTTCCAGGTTTTCAAGGTTTTCCAGACCCGTAGCAACCCTGTCACTACCGAAGCCTTGCGTTCCAGCAGGCATTCGTACAAGTCTTGTCTCAAACATACAATTTTAACTCGATACTACTGGTCTGACGTCGATGAAATTCAAAGGGGACCGTCAACATGACCGTTCGGTAGATAACATCCGAATCTTGGTCAGGGCACTTTTGAATCCCTGACAAAACGAGTTGAATAATAGATTTTATAGATCAGCTGCGTCAAAGTTGGAGCTTAAATCATATCAGGTGAGTCAAAAATTAAGCTTCTAAATCCGCTGAATCGATAATTGAGCTCCCAAATCAGCTGAAACTAAACCAAAACAAGGGAATAGGTGAAGGGTGAATAGGAGAGAAGTTTTAGGCTGAATGGATATCAAGTTTTAGGGCTTTTACAATACGCTGAGCCATAATTTGTCACCAACTAATTGTAGAATACGTCCACCTTTCAGTAAATCAGGAACTTATATGTAGGTACTAAATACTGCCTACCCAACTTGGTGGACTTTTTTAAATGTCCTTTTTAGCGAATTTTCGAAGAAAATTCAGATATTGAAATGGCTTCAACATTTTTATAATGCGAAAATAAAAATTTCAAAAATGTTATCCATGGGAATCCGTTTCAGGCCATTCTAAAACGATTCCTGGAGTTTTACATTTTTCATATGTCACTCCACACAATATCTGAGCCTGGAATCGATTTAAAAGATCCAAAAAAATTTAAAATGTTAAACATAACAAAAGTCTGGAATTTTCGGAGTACTCCAAGGGGTAAAATTTTGAAAAATAGGGGTAAAAAACCTGTTTTTTAAAGGTTTTTTGTGTTAATTACTTAGGAACATTATGGTACATTCAGAATCAGCACAAAATTTCCTGTAAGAATCACCTACCAAATCGCCTGAAAGATTCGTTGATTCGCACATTAACTCATGCTGTATGACTGGAGCTTTTTTGATGATAAAGTGATCTAACACTCAGTGACTTACAGTTGAGTTGATAAAAATAATTCGTATGAAATGGAAATGGAAATATTGGAAGTGATAACGATAAGCAGATTGGGAAATCAACCGATGATTTCAACGGAGTGCATCCATCTTTCCACAAACACGAGTATATGCGATTTTTATCGTCCATATCAATTTTAACTTTTAAGGAAGATTTTGGTTTCTTTCATAGTTCACTAATTATTAAGCCTTTCTGATCCAATAACATGTAATGTGATCTTAAGGAGCTAACTTGTTCAGCACATACTTGAAACTATCCGCATTTTGGAAGCATTTATTTTTAAAAGGAACTTTTGATGAGCAGGAAATATCAAGTGCCTGAGCTGATGATACACATCATCCTCCTTGGGTCATTCTGGGCTTTGGTGGACGATTCCTAGCTAAGCTGTTGTTTTCCGAATTGTCCTCAAGAGTGTAGATAATTCGCTTCACAATGTAATGGTCGTTCAAACTGCACTGAGGCGGTTCAAGGATGTTTATATGACCTTCTGCATCCTCAGGTATTGCCACGGATAACAAAGATCTGTTTGATTTCAACTTCTTGTTGATTTTACGGGTGGGAACGACTCTACTGGGCTCACTGAACTGACTAGATTTTTCTCTTGAAGCAGCCTTAATTGGAGGTTTTGGAGATCCGGTGCTTCTGGAGGACCCGTTATTCACTAAAGGTGATTTGAAATCTTCGACGTCGCGTCTGAATTTGGCGAAATTTGCAGAATCTTTTACGATTACCCTTGGCAGACGTTGGGGGTCAGGCAGAGCTTGAGCTGTCAGAGGACAGTCGCAAACCAGAATAGGCAGGAATCTCGTTTGGGAATCAATCATGCTGTCAGAGGAGGATTTTCGAGCCAGTTTGTGAATCGGGAAAGGTGACTTGAAGGAATATTCCGATACTTGTCTTCTGTAGCGCAAAGTGTTACTTTCCGTACAGTTCGTGACATTGAGGGCTTTAGAACGAGCGGTTTTGTTCCCTTTGCTGGAAATGAGTGAGGACGGCGTTATGACAGCCACATCTTGGATGCTGCTGACTTTACCAGTCTCCTCCCAGGCATCCCTGAATATTGAAGCTTTCTTGACCCACGAAGGCGTTTTAACCTGAATCCATAGTTCAGAACCAGAACACAATACGACATTATTGATTTACTATTTTTAAATTTAAACCAGCGCTTATGATTACACAGAACAAACAACAAATGAAAGTGTCAACTTTACAAATAAAGGAACAACTAACAAGAAGGTGAGGATGGAAAACAATTATATCGTAGAGTATCAAGAATTGTTTTAATTTATTTTTCGAAATGGCTGGGAACAATGTACATTTTCAAATTATGAAACTAAAAAGAACACTGAGGAAACTTAAGGTCTCAAATAGCATAGTAGCGGCTGAATCAATGTATAATTGGGAAACTCGCGCTCGTAATATAATATTAGGTACGTCTCTATTTTGCCAATTAGGTGTTTCGGCTCCTGTTGGTTCCTGTTTTTGCTCCATGTTTTTGATTAAACTTATCAACTGATTGACGTCAAGGAGGTAGGAGTGTGTGAATCTACGAAGTTAGAGTAAAACGATTCTGATTATTCCAATGTTATTAAAATTCCGAGTATAATAACATTATAATCCAAGGCCTCCATTTCATGTGTTCAACAGCTGTATGTCTAGGTACGTCGTCGAATACCATCTGATGGCCCACTTTGGGTACATGGAGTTCTTCAAAGCGGTTTTTGACCGTTAATTTTCAGAATTTAATCCTTTAGAATACTCCGAAAATTCCGGCCAAAGGACTCATTTTTCTATGCATTTTTTTAGAAATTTCTTAAATCGATTCTAAGGTCAGATATCGTTTGGAGAGACACATTATTATAAATATGTAGGTACATAAAAAATATGAAAGAGTGTTAAACTTCAGGAATGATTCGTGATGGTTCAAAACGGATTTCCATTGAGAAAATGATCAAAAATTTGCATACCTACCTACCTCTCAACCATTTTGGGGACATTTTCTTCGAAAATGTGCTAATAAAAGGGGTTTGGGTGGTTGAGAATGCCCAAAAACCTATTGTAATTTGTTGTTCACAATAGGTACCTAGCTCATGTAAAGAGGGGTTAGAGGTAAAAGTACCCAAGTCACAAAAGGCAAAATTGTGGGAAAATGAAATTCAAAGATCAGATGCTTGCGTTAAATCACACGTTTTTCAGAAAAAAATGGAAATAATCAATGTTTGTAGGTTATAAACTGGGTTTGGAAGTGATGTGGTTTTCAATGCCAAAAGATGAACAATAATCTTCGGAATTTGATTTTATCGGGAAGCGTTAGAGGAATCTGGGACTTGGGTATGTTTACCACAAAATTTGGTTCAGTCAAAGTAGGACTTGGACAGTTCTGCCTCTAAAGAAAAGTAACTGCAATTTTCCATCTTTAGAAGTAAATCTACCCAAGCACCCCTGGGCATTTTTACCTCTCAAGAACAAGCTATTTCTGCACTTGGTGATTCACAAAAACACTGCAAACCATGGAAACCATCATCATAGGACTTGGGTATCTCTACCACTAAAATATATATGTATCATCCTAGTTGGTTGGGTACTTTTAACTCAATTTCACAAAAAAATGGACTTGGGTACTTTTACCTCTAACCCCTCGATATGTTGATACATATAATACGAATCAGGCCCTACTCGTAACCACATAGGATAATATAAAATAGTAGGACATAATAATGAAGAAAGGGTATTTATAATGAAGATCTAATTGACCTCTACAGTGAATTTGATAATGAAAGGGTACACTGTTTAATTACGAAAAAAATTATGATTAGATACTGAAGACATACTTAAAGAATCTCTCCTATTGATCTAGTTTATTTCCAAAATCACCTTCAGGTTCGTCACATCGGCGATATTCGTAGACGTTCTTTTAATTTCGATACTTCCACGGCCATGATTCTGATTTCGAGGTAAAATTGGCGAAGAACACTTGTGGGGGCGCGGTCTTGGGCGGCTGACATATTTCTTGATTACCAACTTTCCAACATGATCAACAACATCTACAGTATGTATTGGATCGATTCCGCTTGAAGTTTTGGGAGTTTTCAGCTTGACTGTTTCATTTTTCATGTCCTACGAATTCACAGGTTTTGAGATATTAAAAGGGCGCGAAGAGAGACAATTCACAAAACCCCCAAATCGAAATTACCGAAAGCCGAGGTCGTCCCAAAATTTAACGAAAATTCGAAAATTCCAACAATAGTATCCAAAGATACAGTGAAACTGCTCATCTTGTTCCCAATTATATACAAGGATCGTTATGGTAGCGAAACCAATATTATATTTTGCATCAGAAAAATGAAGGGGAAGCTCCCTGTACCCACGGTTAGTTCTACTTCAGCCCTACTGGATATAATTAAACAACATGGAACATGCTTCTACTAGCGGGCTTCATTAAGTTGTGAAGGTACCGATCATAATGTCAAACTGGAAACTCCAAACAACTTTGTTTGTTTACCTACAGTAGTTCTCTGAAGGATGTAGAAGAAGGGGGAAATTGGCAGGATGAGATGTGGTGTGATTTGTAGTAAATTCAGAGCTTTCCAAAGAGTGGTGAACGATATTTATGAGGTCGTAAATGACGAAGTCATATTTTCATATGGCAACGATTGGTTGTAGGTACGTGAAAAGCACTCAAAGGTCGAATTTCCGTTCCTCGATACCTTAACATTTCTGGCTGTTAGTTCATAGCTAAAGCATGCTCCATGCTAAAACGTAGGTTGCCATTCGATTGGGGCCCATAAAATCCTGTTTTGATACATTTCTCCATACCTATATGAAATTTCCAATAGTCGTAAACACGAATTCTATGAGTTCTGGAAGCTAACCAAAGATACCCATTCCAATTTCAGAAATTTAGGCTGTGAGTTCCAAACCTTTCTCTCCTAACTTTTCTCCTTACATGATGAGAATGCAGCGTTTGTATTCCCTGAATGCCCTTAATTCAGCCAACCAGGATATCTTCAAATATTGAGCAGACATGACTAATTCAATGGCGCATAAAACCATGACAATTACGATTGAAGGAAACTGGTGTCGTTGAGTAACAAATACGTACCAATCTTAGATATGGATTAGGGAAATGAGTTCCTATAAAATCATTCAGACATGGCCTACCTACATTGAGGCAGTCAATAAACACAACAACTATCACGTGATGCGATCGATCAGGATTATGACAGCAGAGGTCTTTAGGGATTAGGTTTCACAGATAAATTATGTGTACCGATGTTCATTTTTTTACTCTTGCAATAAGCAGTGGTGGATATTTTCATTATATAGGTACCATGGTGGAAGACGGTTCACTCCCATCAGTGACCACTTAGGTTGGTGTACCTTCAAATTTCAAGGTAGGTCGTTTTTTATCGAATTCGTCCTATAACAGGGGGGTAATAATATAACCCCTCTTCAAAGATAACTACCCAATATCGTTCTTCTATTGCCACAAAATTACTACCTGGTTAGTGTCGAAGAGCTCAATTTTCAACTCAGCTGATCTGGAAGCTCAATTTTAGACTCAGCGAATCGGGGAGCTCAATTTTTCAGACAACTTTACAGGACGGCATCTTTTAAATCGTTTCTTGGATTCTACGTAGTACCTTGAACGTAAAATATCACATTTATAGGGGCGTTAATACACATTTTTTCTTGCTACATTACAAAGGATCATTTGGAAAATAATAACCAAAAAAACGTTAAAAAAGAAGAAAATTGTTTCAATCTATCAACTTTGCCTTCAAGTGAGTGGTTATCTCTCTCGGCCCCTTCACTTTCCTTTAAGCCAATAGTAGTCACATTTCCTTGCTCCCGGGAGTACATAGACATAATATATGTACGTTGCATAAGCTGTTTTCCCTGCAATTAATTCAGTTGTTTTTTTTTGTTTTGTTTAAACAACATTTGCAAATCACAAATGATTTCGTAGTGACAATCGCCAAGTCGTCGAAATCGATTCAACATTATCTCATTATCTTCGTGATAATATTCAGTGTTTTTCTGTTATTTGAATAACCTTCAGAAATACCCACCTGTTCGATAGTAGAACTACTAGGTTATCTATTCAACTGAATAGGTAGGTATCGGTAGTACCAACTTAGTTCTACTATATCAGATATTTATATTTTTATAATTTTTTTTATATTTATACTAGCTGACCCGGCAAACGTTGTTTTGCCATATATATAAATGATCTCTAGCCGGTTACTTCTAGACGGCCGGATTTCTAGACGGTTGGTTGTCCAGATCCCAAACGCTCGCTTCGCTCGCGTGACAGTGGCAATTAAAAAATAAGGGTTGATCGTAGAAGGGTGAAAATTGAGGATTGTATGTATTTTTGTATGTTGTATCATAAAAAAATAGAAATTAAAAATTTTGTCTAAAAAATAAAAAAAAATTTAGGGGTGGACTACCCCTAACATTTAGGGGGATGAAAAATAGATGTTGGCCGATTCTCATAGATACCGGATAAGCACAAAAAATTTCATCAAAATCGGTCAAGCCGTTTCGGAGGAGTATGGCAACGAAAACTGTGACACGAGAATTTTATATATTAAGATTTTTTCTTAGTTCTACTACGTATCAGATATTTATATTTATTCAGCCTGTCCAACACCCAAATACGTCAGACACTTTTTTCTACAACAGAGCTTATCGGAAGATGTGAAACATTCTCTCTGCCATCCATTCGGTATCTACTCGTACGTCCTGGACGGCTGTTTCTACTGGTATATCGAGAGGAGGAATGTCACACAAGTGGAGGAATCGGATTCGTCATAGCGAGTGATACCATCGATCACATTATTTCCAGGTAGGCAGACTGACCGATTTGGGGGGACGTGCGCTTCTTTGGAGATGACGGTATTTGAAATTCATATTATGGGGTTCGAAGTCGGTAAATCAGACTATAAAGAGCTGAGAGAGAGTGAGAAAGAGACAGAGTAGTGGAGTTGGATTTTATAGCGAAGGCTGAGCCTTACTAAAACATTAGTATCGACGTTGATCGTGTCTAATATTCCAGTTTTAGCGAAGAAAAGAAGCTATTGCAATGGCTTCAAAATTTTAATAATGCAAATTTTTGAAATTTTTTTCCATGGAAATCCGTTTCAGACCATTCTAAAACGATTCCTGAAAGTTAACACTTTTTCATATGTATATACATATATTATGTTTATATATATATGTGTCATTCCAGACGATATCTGACCGAGGAATCGAGATAAAAAATCCAAAAAATTTTTAAAATGTCAATAATATCAAAAGAAAGGTCAAGTTCGTTGGCCAGAATTTTTGGAGTACTCCAAGGGGTCAAATTTTGAAAATTTTGAGTCAAAAATCGCTAAAAACGCGTTTTTTAAGGTTTTTGGTGTAAATTACCATCTTAAACATAGGAACATATTATGGTATATTCGGAATCAGCGTGAAATTTCCTATAAGAACCCACCAAATCGGTTAAAATCATTCTTTGAAAATTCGCTCATCATCAACTCATGCTGAATGAATGGGACTTTTTCTATTTTATTTAGGATTCCTCACTATCGAAGGTAAGGGAGCCTCGTATTAGAGCAAGAAGTTCAAAAAAATTGTTGACCTCCAAAATCGAAATTTCCACTTGCTTTTTGCTTTTCGAAGCTTTTACAAAATTTTTGGTTCCATGCCTGTATGTCGGACCGTCAAAGATCAAAGCCTTCTTCTGGTGAAAGCTACACATATATTAAAAAAATATATACGAAAATTACGATCCCATTTTGATGACATTTTCAGGGATTCTTCGTCCGTGTTAGCCCTTATATAGATGATCCTAATGACAGGGGGAACCAAATTCTAAAACACCGATATCTCAAGGCCCAATCACCCGATTTTACTCGAACTTCATGGGTAGGTGGGGGTTTCCTCAGGACGATCCCCTACGAATTTCATCGTTACCTACAGAATCAGTAAGATCAGTAAGGGTGGGGGAGGGAGAGGGGGGTGAAAGGAAGTACCCCTATTCATAGAACGACCACCAGTGCAGACAAGTGCCTAGCAGGACGCGGGTGATGACACCACGGAGCACACCTGCCGAGATGCCCAACTCAGGCAGCTCCGTGGCTAGAATTGGTTGAATGGCGATGAAATAAACCTTTTAGAGAAAAACCATTCAATCTGACAATTTCATCAAAATTGGTCAACAAATTACGGAGTTCCTTAGACAACAAAGTTCTATTCTGGCTGATATTTTAATTTATTTGATGATTATAAATAATTTCCAGAGGAAATTAATCGAAGAGAAGAGGCAAAATGGCGGATGACCTCAGAATTTAATCAAATTAAAAAGGGGTAACGCCCCACTGAAGTAGGTGGACATAATAGGGTTTAACTAACTGAAAAAAACCTAAGAGGATTTCGTGATGACGGGGCATATTCATTTACCCCTTACCTCCATCCCCATACCGTGTTACCAATACCCTAATCTACATGCTACGGGCGCTTTTTTCATCTGAACCCTAAAAATAAGGGATAAGGGAGTTGGAAGTACGCAGATCTGAAGCCGGAAGTTCGTCTATTAGTGAGGCACCCGAAGGAAAGGCGTGGTCGAGGATGACACTCAGGGAATTGGAAAAATCTCGCGGCGTTGCAGGTCTGGTAAATTTAGTAGGTAGGGTAAGTTCTTATGTGAGGATAATCAAATAATTTGGAAACTTTAGCAGCTGAATGGTATATGTATTAAAACCTTGTAGTAAAGTGTTTTAGATGATCCAATACACCTCGTTCGTAGCACCTTTAGCAACCTTATCTAGCAAAGGTGGTGATTGGGAAAACACACCGTTCATGTAGCCGTTTTTCAGTCCATAAAGAGGTGGTCGGGATGTGAGGCAATTTTAATTACAAAAGAAAGTAAGGTCCTCTAATAATCCATTTTTGGTTTGATTTCATGAAATTGGAATGTGCCTGTCTATCCACCTGATCCATGTGAATAAGAAAAAAGCACTGCAAATGCTTAATGCGCAATGGTTAATTATACTACTACACCGATAACCCTTTTTACTTTTCTTAATTGGCCGGAAGGGTCATAGGAAAGTAATGCAATCGATCTAAAAAAAAAAGGTCCAGTCATGCAGCATGAGTTGATGAGCGAATTTTCAAGGAATAATTTTAACCGATTTGGTGGGTGATTCTTATAGGAAATTTCACGCTGATTCCGATTATACCATTATATATCCCTAAGTTTAAGATGGTAATTTACACCAAAAAACTCAAAAAACGCGTTTTTTAAAACGATTTTTGACTTATACATTTTCAAAATTTGACCCCTTGGAGTACTCCAACAATTCTGGCCAACGAACTCATCATTTCTCTTGATATTATTGACATTTTAAGATGTTTTTTGAATATGTTGTCTCGATTTCCTATGAAAAAGAGTTAAATTTCAGGAATTGTTTTAGAATGGTCTAAAATCCGATTTCCATGAAGAAAATTTTCAAAAATTTGCATTACTAAAATTTTTAAGCCATTGCTAAAGTTTTATTTTCTTCCGAAATTCGCTGGAAGGGGATGCGAAATTTTAAAATAACCATAGCTGGCGGAAAAAGAAAGTATACGGGCGAGGAGGGGGGGGGGGGGGGGGGGGGGGGGGGGGGGGGGGGTTACGATTTTTTATAGTTAATCTTAAGGATCGAATGAGATCACTCAACCAACAGTTTGCTCCTCACAAGGGCCTATTGAATCGAAAAAACGGAAACACGATTGTGATTCGTAAACAGAGTTTGAGATGCGAAACAAGAGAGATCCATATAAATCGTTTAATATATGTGTAGCGTATTTTTCACAGTGGTTTTGAAAATTACCGGCGATGTGTGGGCTTCAATAAATCAATCCTTATAATAAACCAGATTCGGACGAAGGATTTTACGAGCAGAGATTTCACGAGTTATGACGCACCATGTCCTACCTAAAGTGTGAGCAGTTACACCTTTTATCTGCATTCATTTTTTTTATTTATTGGACCCACGATGAAGTCGACCAAACCCAGAATTCGGAAGTAAACACCGTAAAATGGAAGATATTTTTGCTCATTTGTCAACCTTACTTTTTGCAACAACCTTGGAATCGGTGGTATGGGTACCATCATGTTTCGCGCAAGAGATAACAAGCGGGGGAGACCAGCATGGCCGTTCAGCTGCATCTGAAAGACCAGTGGCGGAAATACCCGACAACTCAAGATAATCAAACCCCAGAACAACGAAAATCCATTCAATCATATAAGTTGGTACATTAATTTTGGTTCATTATTTCCAATAATCGATCTTGGGAATCGAGCACGAGAGATTTTTTTTGATGCCCCGTCAAAATTTGACAATTCACTTCGCTTTCTGCTCACTTTACGTCCTCATTCTATGGACGTTTTTAGGCCCGGCCGTCAGAGAGTCGGCCAAGGCCTTGTTTTCATTTTCGCACTTATTAGGCAAACTCCAATTTACTATTTACTTATGTAAGAACGACAGATTTCCATATTTTCGACTAGGGACGCAAATCGATTTCCAATTTTGAATGATTGTTCCAATTTTAGCCCGAAATTGATTTTTTCTTCAAAAATCGATTGCAAAAATGATCCGTCATAATTTCGTGCACCTATTGAAAGTTCCATTATTTTTGTTAGTCAAAAGACAATTGAATTTTAAATAAATAAAAACCTATGGAATTTTGATAGGTAAAATACCAAACTACCAAAACATTCACATAATTTGTTTTTAAGTAATTGAAAAAAGTTTCTTGAAAAATCGATTTTTTTTCACCCGATTAATTGGTGCAATCGATTTTAAGCTTCTTCGAAATCGATTTTTGGCGAGCGATTTTGCATCCCTATTTTCGACCAACCTGAAAACGATTCCGTCGAGAAAAAAAGTCGAAATTCCAACCCCCCCAGGTACTTGAGTACGTGGGTTCGTGCGTATGCGTTTCTCAATCAAATTTTTTGGGAAGATTATCAAATGAAAGATCTTTTAATTTTGGAGCAGGAAAAAAATGTTCGCACATAGGTAGGTAATTTTAATCATTTATCAGGTATTCGTGCAAAAGGTGCAGAGCTTTAGTTCTTTTCGTAACGTACTCGCTCGAAACAAGCGTATTTAAGAGGTCAATGGGGACCATAAATTTATGCTGGGAGCACTGGGAAATGATTGATCCATTGCTCATGTTCCTTCATATCTGTTGATCCCTGGCAAACTGTTCACACGACTTTTGTTCGCCCAAATATTTGTCAGGGCGAGCTCACACTGGACCAAAACCCACACGGTCAGGGCAGTCCGTTCCCGAGCCTTGTTTGTCAGGGCGAAACACCGTTTGGCTTTTTTCGCCTCAAACTGCGCAGCGGTCAGTTGACTCGGTGTGACACTGGTAGGTCGTAACTTAGGTGCCCTGGCGCCTTTTAGCGCCCCTTTTACCTGAATCAGCATCGTTGAGCCCACAACGCTCCCATCCTAAAGGAAAAGAGACACACGTAAAAGAGCCAAGGAACTGGATAACAGTATGAGCTCCATCTCCCACTCCAACCCACCTCAACTGATGAACAATTTCAAAAAAGGAGACCATCGAACTTTTTTTGGCCAGCTTTTGCCGAATTTGTCTCTGAAATCTTTCCTCAATTTAGGAAGTCATCCTTAATAACACCCACTGAAAAATCCAGTTACAAACGAATCATAAATCACTAGAGACCCGTCTCTACAATATCAATCATCCATAAAACCCTGGAAAAACTTATAGTGGAGCAATTTAATCCTCTTTACACCCCACTATCATACCAGAACAGAGTGGGTTCATGCAAGGGAAGTCAACAATAACCAAACTCTTACATTGCCAACAGTTAATTCTCGATGCATTTGGCGAGGGTACCTAACCAGGTCGACTCAATCTCCACAGACGTCGAAAAATGCATTGATAGACTGTGCCATAGATATATATATGTATAATATTGGCGACGTTCGAATCCCTGGGTGTTCACGGTGCTGTATTGAGATGGATTGATAGCAGCCTGACTGATCGTCAGATGATGGTGATACGATTGATATATGTGAAGTTTAGCCCATTCCGTGTCCATACAGGCGTTCCCCAGGGGTCCAACATAGGCCCCCTTCTGGTTCTTTCTACATTTGAATAGTGTTGGCACCATCTTAGCGGATCAATTCATGTTCAATTCATCCTGCACTCTGATGACACCAAAAATCGTAGGCAAGTCGGGTACATAAGAGACTGTTACTGTAACCTCCAAATTAACCGAGAACGCTTCATACCTTGTGTGAGCTCAACCACTTAGTCCTAAATGCTGCTAAATGTTTTTTTATATCTTTTCATCGAACTCAGAACGCCATCGTAGGCAACTAAGTACACTAACTAACCTCAGCGCGTGATTTGGATGTGCAGTTCGACCAACAGGGAATTCTCCAACATCGGTTCTCTACAAATCACTGATTCAACCAATCATGGAATATTCTTCCATCAATCGGTCCTCATACTATACCATCCACAAAGATAAGTTAGAACGAGTTCAGAGGTTCCTCCGATATGCAGCTTTTTAGGTGTCGCTAAAGACTGTTTCCTTTGCCGTGTCCTGGATGAATGTCGAATTGACTCCCTTGATCTACGAAGAAGAGTGGCGGATGTAGGTAGCTTTCTTGCATAAATGGTGAAATTGGTGAACTTGCATGGGCCTGAAATTCTCTCATTGGTTGCCTGTTTCTTTTTATTTGGGGGGTGAAAAAAGATTGGGAGCATGAGAATATTATATAATATTAGTTTCCAAAAGTAGAAAACTAGAATGAAAATCTCAGCTGTTTGAAAAAACAGCTGCCAGTCCACCTGAACTCAACTGACGTCACACAAGCAAAAAAAAGAAAGATAGCGCTAAATTCGGGCAGGCCCTCAACCGAATATTTCTATTTTGACATAATTTAAATTTGGCCTCTATAAACGCTGGGCAACGAACTCACACGTTCTTTCGTTTGATATAATTGACATTGTAGAAAAATATGACCTCAGAAAGAGGAAATCCTAACGAATCGATTGAGGTATAAATCCTTCAAGAAAAGTGTGAACTGGAGCAGGCTAACAATAACTAGGTAATAATTCACAGGTTATTGG
Source organism: Lygus lineolaris (assembly GCA_030264115.1). Lineage (NCBI taxonomy): Eukaryota > Metazoa > Arthropoda > Insecta > Hemiptera > Miridae > Lygus > Lygus lineolaris. The sequence continues at coordinate 31,462,347 of JAEMON010000006.1, forward strand.
TTTATTATTTTCAATAATGAACCTTTGGAATCG
>JAEMON010000006.1:31491500-31502559 GCA_030264115.1 Lygus lineolaris
CAGGTACAAGGTGAAGTGGACGTATGATAAATCTAGGTGAAGTATATATCATTGAAAACCAGTTTTTTTGCCTCTCCTGGAAAGTTGGTGAAAATCAGTTGGCCGGTGTTGTAATGGGACCGACGCATTGTTCTTTTCCAGGTTTAAGCTCTCATCTTCTTCTTTTTTCCTTGAATCGACGGTCCATCGCGGCCGACCCACGGGCAAACTTCTTCGGGATCAGGTGTTCAAGAGCATGAAGCTCTAGGTATTTCCTAGTTGATGATAATTACAGTCCTACCTGAATGGATGCCGATCCTCAGCTGGAGGCGGTCTTGGGGGCGGTGCCTGATCTTGAACTTCTTCACGGCCAGAAGAAGGTCGAGTGACAGAGAGGCGATCTCCGCTGCGTGTTGAATGCCGTTCCTCACGGGCAACCCGCTGACGACCATGTACGCGTCGCCAATAGTTTCGACTTTGTAAACATCGTAGTTGACGATGATAGAGTCGAAGCAGGTGTACAAGTCATTGAGGAAATCCACCACCTATCGAAGACAATCATGATCCAGATTAATAATTCAGATTCATGTTTAGGCTACACGATATACTTACACCATCCGAACATTGTGGGAGATAGTGTCAATATTACGAGCTTTGATCATTAAAAAATGGGTCTCCTAGTCCAGTCAATGAAGGATTATAGAGTGCATTGGCTGTAATCCAAGGTTTTTCTTCGGAAACATGTTCAGGGTAGTTAAAACTTAAACATGCTAAAAGTCCCCGCGTTTCCGGGCCTTTGGAGTTTGGCAAATAACATTATTTAAATTGGTGTAACTTGTGACAGCTTGAAGATAAACTGGCATATAGGATTATTATATTCTTGAAGGAAAGATAAAGGGTAGTAAATCAGAAAACGTGATGCGAAAATCGCTTTTTTTGCAAATTATTACATTTGTAAAATTAATTCAGCTTCATTTTGTAAGAAGTCATGTTTTGCGTACGACGCACCGTCCTCAAGATATGAGCGAAAAACCAAAAAATGGGACCTTCCACCCCCCGCCCCACCAATTCCCAGGCCCGGAAACGAGGGGACTTTTAGTATGTTTACGTTGTAACTACCCTGAACATGTTACCGAAGAAAAACCTTGAATTACAACGGCCTCTACACCCCCATTTCATTGACTGGACTAGGTACTTTTATTTGGGAAGAACCAGATCTCTTGCAGCACTTGGTCTGGGAAGGGACCGGCACACAGTGCTCTGAGTATTGGACAAAAATCAAAAAATGAACTTTATTGTTGACGGGTATGACCTATGTGGGCTTCTTCTCAGAGGTATAAAGGTGAGACAAATAACACAGTTAATTTTGGAGTACCTAATTATGTCGGTACCGGCAAACGACAGTAGCATCGATATGACGAGGTAACAGTTTAATGACAGTAGTGAGTGTTTATTCGTTGGAAAAGGTTTATTCTCTATCCAGACCTGTGAGAGGTATGCACAATGATTTATTTTTAAATTTAGGCCCATATATCAAGTTTAGCTGATAAAACATTATGTAAACTTCAAAAGTTCCATTCATGCAGCATGAGTTGATGAGCGAATTTTCAAAGAATGATTTTAACCGATTGGTGGGTGATTTCATGCTGATTCAGAATATACCATATAAGATGGTAATTTACACCGAAAACCTCAAAAAACACGTTTTTTTAAAGCGATTTTTGACTCTAACTTTTCACAATTTGACCCCTTTGAGTACTCCAAAATGCTGGCCAACGAACTCATTCTTTCTTTTGATATTATTGACATTTAAATTTTTTTTTTTGGATTTGAGGAAATTAAAGTCTCAATTTGACCTGGAGGCACATTTAAGAATAAGTTCATACCTGCAACGGTGTACTTTCAGCTGACATAGCGGTAAAACCCACGATGTCGCTGAAGTAGATGGTCACGCAGTCAAAATGCTCGGCTTCCACTTTATGCCCCCTCCGTAGTTGCTCTGCCACGCACCTCGGCAGCATTTCAAATAACAGGGCCTCTAAAATATTCGAAATATTTCATCTAAATTATTACCCTCATTAGGTTATTGAATAGGAATTATTTGAATTGTTTCAGTAATACATTTTTTTGTATCACAACTGTATTTTTGTTACAGCCAGCCAGTGGGTAGCCAGTTGGTATCTTAGGTGGAATGGGAAAGAGCTTTGTTAAGCATTGAACAAATATTGCTTCAGTAAATATTACTTCAATGAATTATTTTAATCCTTATTTCAATTACTGGACAAAGCCAGGCTTTGGGTCTGGTCGGAGTGGAAAAGAGGCCAACCATCTAAGAGAATTGACGTTTCTTATTAGGTAATAGGTACGATAACTAGTTGCAATCGATACCTTTCATTCAAGTTCGTCTTTCTTGTTATGTTGACAATTAGCTCAACAACATCGTCAACCACGAGCTACGAGCAACATTAAACGATCAACCTCTCCCATCCTTCAGAAGTAGCCAGGACTTGATATCGCCTCTTTCTTTGATGAGACTTACCAGTCTTTTTCTTTTCTTCCACTAATTGGTCGGTTCGTTCATCTACAAGGGCTTCCAGGTTATTCGCATACGCCTCCATCATCGCGATCATATTATCAAAAATATTTGGCTTCCTATAAAAAGTAAAAACAAAGGAAGGCTGTACGATGAACGTATTGATGAGCGGATTCAAAAATTAAAGACTCAAAATTATGATATTAAGTCAAGTATGATATTCAGTATACGGGCATAGCCTATCGTTAGGCAGAATCAATTAAATGTTTAGCGCCTAAGCACTATTACTCATTTACTAAGTACGATTACTCATTTGTCTTGAATCATTGTAAAATTATTTGTCAATAAACTTTATTGTTTTCTATTCTAAACCATCCCACACAACAACAAAAAATAATAATACACACACGATGGTATAAAATCATATAGGTAGTAAATAGTGGGTTTCCTTGCATGCATTAATTTTTTTTAAGAGTTATCAATTTACCACAAGTCTACCATACTCTTTATTATTATTGCCCTTTAATAATTACGGTAATAAATCAATATTATCAGAGTTTTGCTTTCGGATAACACTTACATCCCCTTTCTCATAGGCCTAAGTCTAGTTCTAACAGTCTTTATGTCTGGTCGGACTTCTGGATTCTCGTGCCAGCAGTCTATCAAACAGTCACGTACGTAATCGAAACTTCTTTCCAACTGATCCAACGGCGGCCTGAAAATCAGAAAAACATAGCAATAGACTAGAACTGGACCATTATGTATCGTAAATGACTGCTGAAACTTTTCTTAACTTCGGTTCAACAAGAACGACTGGTAGCATAAGCGGGTAGGGGTTTGACCCTACCTCGAATAGAGAGAGGAAATCGCTACATCGCAACTTTGCAACTCTATAGCTGATAACATTGATTTATTTCATTTCTCAATCCAGAGAATGAAAAAAGAATTAAAACTAGGTAATTTTTAATCAATGTAACTAATTTTAATTAATTGTACCTACCTAATAGTTGCTTCATAAACCAATACTTCGCTGTTTCTTTTTTTGTAATAATCTCCAACTTTAGATAGAAGGTATCTATTTACCCACTGTTTTTGTGCCTTATTTTGTAAACTTCTACCTACACCAACCACCATTGGAACGTAAACAACACCACCACCACCATTGTGTTGTTGTGTGTTATTTTTTGTTTTGTTATACCTACTTTTCTATGTAATTAGGCTTTTGCCTGTTATTAAATAAATAAATAAATAAATAAAATACATAACAAGGTCCAATGACAAAAACCGACATAAGAAATGTGGTTCACTATATTCTTGCCCATTACTGCCACAAAGATTGCACACCCCAATTAACCAAAAGTCAAATGGTAGGTCGAAAAATGTTGGGCACTAATGAATTGAGATCAGTGGCTCTGATCAATTATTACCTCAGGCTCAGATCAATTCTTGGCTCAGATCAATTCAGGCTTAGATCAATCCTTACCTCAGGGGAGACGTGTTTGGTTGCGGGAAAATGATCCTGTGGACGATTTGGCGGGGGGTGAGGCCAGAGGAACTTCCGAAAGGCCCCTTTCTGCTGTGGAGCTCGTAAAGGATGATTCCGAAGCTGTAGACATCACCTTTCTGAGAACCTGGGCCAGGCGTCTCTGTCGTCACCCTCAGCAACTCAGGAGCTCTGTATAAAAGACCTGAAGAAGAATTGCAATCTTGAATACCTAATACGAATTTGTAAACAATAAGTAGATACCTAACTACAGTATGTAGTTGACACGACGTAAATACTATTCCTATTGCATTGACTGATGATGCCCAACTTTTGTGACGAAACACTTTGCTGAAGAGGAAATAAACCTGGTAATAATCAAGTAGGTGATACTTACTGATTCACACAAGCAGTGATTATTACGAAGTGATTATTGCCTGAAATCTACTGAAACATTGAGTAAGATATTGTTCCTGCATCAAATATAGACGAGTGAGCTCGTCTGCTCATGAATATATTGGTTTTCGAACTCTAGTTAGAGTTATTCGTCAAGGCGTATTGTTAACACATTTAGTGTGGAAGGGCGCTTAAGCGCCCCTCTGAGTCTTCCCGGCGGGAGGGCACTTAAGCGGCCATCTCCCTCCCCTCACCTGTCCCTGAGGAGGGAGTCGTAGTTCCCCACCCGATTGCTTGAAAGCCCCATTTCTCTTCACAATCTATTCAGTACCAACTATCCTGGCTGTCACAGGAGCTCACGGCGAATTTTGAAATAAAAAATACTCGTATTTTTACGAGTGAGAGCATTATTCGAATTATTCACCAAAAAAATGTTCAGGGTGGTAGTGTTGACACAATTGGGCTCCCACACTGAAAGTAAATAATAAAATACCAATAAATATACCGTAAATATACCTTCACACTTGCAAGCGTGTTGCTCGTCGCAAAGGTGCTTGAGGGACCAGGTCTGGTGGAAGTCGTCGGCTCCGCTTTTAAATTCTTTCAGCCCGAAATCCGCCAACTTGACGACCCACCTGGAGTCAACGAGGCAGTTGGAGGACTTCAGGTTACCGTGGAACCTCAAAGAGGAGTCGTGTAAGTAGATGAGACCCTGCACGTAGAACCAATGATGCAGGTGTACCAAGGGTTTGATATTTTAGCGTAAAACATGTACCTAAGTTTGACGTTAGATAACCATAACCAGTGACTAAGACTTGACTGAAGGATTAAACATTTTCAAGAAAATTATTTTATCTATGAGAACCAACTTTTAATGTCATCCTATTATACGAGAATGGACGAGATCATATTACTGGAAAATATACATTTCAGTTCCTCAACCAGCTTCCTCCAAGAATAGGTACATATTAAACCTCCAGAATAATTAATAAATTCCTGTTAAAGCAAATGCATAAAATGAGGCAGAGGTACTACCTTTATTATAACAAAATTGTCCATTTGGTTATTAATACGTAAATGAATGAAAAATAATAATCAAAGCAAAGTAGATACCCTTTAGCAAAGGGGATACCCATTATTGTGGAATTGATCAACTATTTCAATTAATTAATAACCAACGAAGAGTTCCTCTGGTCCGCGTGGGTATCGATGCCTTGGAATGGGGTAGGTAGTTTGTTACTGTGTTAGGGACCTGTGTTATAAATTCCTTCACATAATTACCTAATGTATGTAATTCGTTTCTGGGATTAAAACAATTTTCATTTCATTTCTCGAGAAATCGAGCCCGCAACCCGCTCCTTTGCAGCGTCTCTATGCTTTGTGAATTGAGATCACTTAATTATTGAATCTCGACTCAATGAATATAGAATATTCATACGAATATCTATCAAGCCTGGTATTAAATCTGAAGGATTAGTTCCGCTGGTTATAAGAATACAATATTGTTTACGTACCTTACTGGAGAATCCGTCGTGACTAGCAAGTCGAGTACAGGTGGCGAGCGCTTTCGATGTAAGGACATCATCATCAGGCCGTCGAGAGAGTACTCTCTGTACTCGACTTGCTAGTCACGACGGATTCTCCAGTAAGGTACGTAAACAATTCTATCACGCCGATTCTGTTAGGTTGGACTTTAAATAATAATACAAAAAATATTTATCGGGACTTAACTCTATACATAGGTGCGTTATTGATATCTACATAAATATATACCTAGTAGACATAGATACTACTAGGGTCCTATTAGGTAATACGTACCCTAAGAATGTCACCGATCAGTGAAGCGATGAACATGTTGTCAAGTTTAACATCTTCATTTTCCAGAATGTCCTGAAAATGTAGAGTATTTCGGCATTTAAATTATGACAATATTACCATGTTAGATTGGTTGACTACAAATAATACTGACTTTTGTCCTCAATATCAAGTTTTAAGATGTTACCTTCAAGCTGCCTCTCGTACAGTAGTCTGTTATGATGCAGATATTGGGGGGATCAACGGTGGCTCCAACAAATGCATTCAGATTATCATGTCTTAAATCCTTTATCTGAAAAAATAGTATGCAGTACGTAAACCAAAAGAATCAAAATTATGATTACGAGACAATCTTATCCTTATGAATATCCATAATGATTAAACAGAGAGCTTTTAGTAGCGAAGCAGTAATTTCAATGATACTTAATATATTCAGGTGGACACTACTTGGTAATTTCCTAAAAATTGGGTGGTTGAAGTTACTATTTATTATAATACGCTCCAGGAAGTGCTTATACTTGTTTCTTGTTTGCAACGATGTCCATCGTGGCTATGGAACACTCCTTAAAAACATCAACTGGTTAACCGCTGCATTGCACAGGATAATAACAGATATAGTAGGGAAAGGACGTGTACCTTGGGCAACATTCTATTACTCAGATTCTCGAAGAGAGGAAATTCGTTAGAATGGGGAAAATTATTGTTTTCATGATGGCACCACTGTTCTCAAAGCTTGGCGCGCGTCGGGTGGGTTGTTGTGACTGAGCAGCATCAAGGTTGTTGATAATCCCGCGTTTTGGCGGTTTGGGCTCCGTACATCGGGATTTCCCAGTGACCCGGTACCTAAGTGTTTTTCTTGAATAGCATTGGATGATTTCGAAGCTGTTACATATGGGCTTTATCATGGGCCATTGCTTTTTTTTGTTTTGTTTTCATGATTTGAATCAAAAGGTGAATACATTCTCCAAGTCGTTTCCGTGTACCTTGAGCAACTAGCTGGGGTTGCCCAAGATACAATCAATGCTGCCCAAGGTACAATACAAGATTGTACCTTGGGCGAAAACCAACTTTTACAAAAAAAGTAATGATTCATCAATTATCAGAGATCCTTCAAAATTTCCGGGGTATTTTGAAAGCGAACGAGTTAGAGCATTGATATACCTTAACAAAACGGGGGAAAAATGACGTAGACTGCTTCAAATCTAGCTAGGAAGAAAAACTGCCCAAGTTACAATCAATGCTGCCCAAGATACAACACAATATTGTTCCTTGGCCAAAAAACCACCTTTTACAAACAAGTAATGATTCATCAACCTTCAGAGATTTTCCGGGATATTTTGAAAGCCAACGAGATAGAGCATCGATATACCTTAAAAAATGGGGAAACGACGTGGACTGCTTCAAATCTAGCTACGAAGAAAAACTGCCCAAGGTACACGACCTTCCCGGATAATAGCTCAACCAAAGCTTAGAGAGTAAATTTGTCAATCATCTTCTACAGTATTACTACTACTACTTCTACAAGTATTATTATGATCGTGGATCAACCAAAACACTCAAATATCAATTATTATTATCGGATGACCTCAGTGGCCGTTAAAACTGAAGGAAGTAGTGATAGACACACAGATTACTATGTTATTAGTTAAAAGTTCAATTGCAAAATACCAGCTTCATTTCCTTCTTCATGTTCCTGGTGATGTCTATAGATTTCTTGTTAACTTTCTTGATTGCAACGGCACGCCCCTTGAAGATCCCGATGGGCGTGTAGATAGTTGAGTAGCGAAAGTCCACATCGGGGTTGGAAGTCAAAGAGACTTGACTGGTTCTGATCAGCGGATGAGATGACTAAAAACAAAAATATATGGGCATTTTTAGTCCATCAAACAGCTATTTGCATTGAGTAGTTATATCTGTAACTCTTGGTTCACATGGTCGAATGGTTAGGATGGTTGGGGTCAAATTTTAAGGTCAAGCCTCGATTTTGAAAATAGTGACAACGAATTCTGCCATTTATTGAACTGAATTCTCAGCTCCGAAGGTTTCATCCCAGTGTTACACATTTGAATGTCAGTAAATTTGTTCGATTTGTTCGGTACTTCCAGCGTTGACAATGCAACCCCTGGAGACGGGAAATTGTTAAAAAAGTATGGTATTTCGAAGGGGTTCGAACCTTATTGTCACAGCCAAATCTAAAAGATTCAGGAGAAGCATTTTGTGATGTGAACAGAAAGGAGAGAGAATTAAATTATGAAATGAATTGCAGTCGTGAGTGCCTTTTGGGAGTCGGAGGATTGTTTCAATCACCGTGTCCTTCCCGACTGTGCCACTTGTTGTGGACGGGAAATCGTTAAACAATTGTGGTACTTCGAAGGGGTTTGAACCTTATTGACACAGCGAAATCTGAAGGATTCCAATGTGTGACAACTTTTAACCACCACGGCCATCTAAGACTGATTGTTTTGTCTCTCCTTCCTGCTGAGGGATGAGCTTTTGTTCACAACAACAGTTCCTAACGAGCTTCTAATTACTGATCATTCTGTGTTAACCTTGAAAGAACATGATACGGGAGAATGAAAAAACCTCAAAAATCCACATTACGTCCTCCACTATTGAGATGGAAGGAAGTGTTAAATTCCGAATTCCGAATTGGTAGATTCGGATTCTAGGTGAAATTTAATGGAAAAACTATGACCCGTCACTCAAATTTTTTAGTGCAAACACGCGAAAAATGTGAAAAACCTGATATTCACTTAACGATCTGTGCAATGCTGAAAAATGATATCCTGTGAAACCGCTCAACAGCCAGAACGGTGCTTGGGGTTTAGAAAAATAATGGGAGAATCGAAAAAGGAACATCAACACGTGATTCAGCGTGGGAAAATACCCCTAAAAACATGTATCACATGTGGTAATATTGAATACCTTAAAAAACGAGGTCCTTCACATTTTGCGCATGTTTGAGCACTCCAAAATATAAGTGAGGAGTCATATTTTCATGAAATTTCACCTGAAATCCGAATTCACAATAAAAAGTGGGGGCTCTCATCTGAAAAATCATGTTGATGCGCGTTGCGCGCCTTGGAGCGCCATGGTGGCGCACAACACACTGATTTCTGGATTCTGCGCAAACAATTAAGGGGGGTACGATCTAACACTTCCATTCCCAATAGTGGAGGACATAATGGGGTGTGTTAGATGGGCCACCCTGTATTTATTTTGACAGCTCCATACGACCCCCGAAGCTGGCATGTCGTTATTCACACCGCTGTGAATGTTTCATTCAGTCTTTCAGTTTTTTGTGATGATTTTCATGAATGAGCCCATCTTGGAACAATATTTCACGTTATTTTTCTACCCGAAATAGATAATGTAGTAAAGCACATTGATGTTGCTGTCCATAAAATCAATATCTGTAAGACTGAAAACCCCTAATATTATACACTTTAGAATGCTATTTACAAGACTCCTACTATACGAGTTGAGTTTCTACTGTCGTAGTTGAAGAGAACCTGTTAATAACAAAACAATAATTATTACCAAACTACCTATAGTTAGGTTGTTTATTCGTGGTTCAGGGTTAATGCACTCAGTGGCCGACCCTACGAGTTGTCTGGTTCTTAAAATTATTAAGAATTTACAAATTAATGAACTGTCTATAACAGTTCTGACTCCAATATTTACTATTACTCCCTATATCCTCCTATCTTGATTCTTAACATTTTCTCCTTCCTTCCCCTCCTTCGTCATATTACTCATCTGGCACTTCAGTTAGGACCTCCAGGAAGGTTCTTCCATGCCTGGAAGTCTAGACGGCATCCCCAGCTGCCCAGTGTAGCCTTGAACGGACGTCACCTTGGCTAGTAGACTTGCCTCGACGTCACACTAGTTTGATGCCAAGCCCGGCAAGACTGCTAGAAAGCAACCACCTTGTGCCTAGCCCTGAGTAGACGTCATACTAACTAATAGACCAGCCTTTTCACGGAGACGTCACATTAATTGGTAGACAAGCCTACCAGGACGGCTACAAGGGTTTCCTTTCGATATACCATTCCTAGGTACCTACTTCAAAAAGCAATATTCAGAATTTAGATCAGGAATTTGAATGTGTACAAAATGAACTGTTTTTCAGAATAAGGTAAGTAAAGTGAAGAGCGAGAGATTGGTTTTATAATAGTCGAGAGAGCTGAAGGCTTAAATAGATTTCTAGAATAGAGTGAGGAGCGAGGGCAGTGAAGCTGCTTAATATAATATATCCAGGAGGAACAGTTTGCTCTTTGATAAATCGAGGTCAGACATTAAATAAATAGACCAACAAAGATTTGGAACTCACCCTGTTGGATTTGGCTTCCATCATGAGGTCATCGTTCACCTGAATGTCTTTGAAGTCAAGTTTCCACAGGAGGCTGTCCAGTTCCTGCTCGTACCTCCAGTTTCTGAAGATCACTAATGACACGATGACAAAGAGCGCAGCGCAGGTCCCAGCTATACCGCCCATAATTTCCATGGTGTGAGCTGTCGACATTCAAAAGCACTTGAAGTCCAAGTCGACGTCGGACAACCGAAGTATCCAAAAATTTGTCCTCTTGGAGGGGAGGGTGGGGGAGTTTGTCTCTTAAAGGGATAAAATTCGAGGTCTAAAATCCGTAAAGTATTTTATCTGATCATGTAGGTAAAAATTAGCTACACTCACATACTCGTAAGAATAATTATTTGAGAAGCACTAGTCCGAAGTACAACAATAGTTACAGCCTATAGGCGAGTCATATGGAACATTAAAATCGCAAACTAACGTATAGTTTTGATTTTGGATTATTTTCAATAATGAACCTTTGGAATCGAGCACGAAATTT
>JAEMON010000006.1:31513276-31543952 GCA_030264115.1 Lygus lineolaris
CGTGTCTTCAATTATGACTGGGGTTATAATTATAATGTTCTTCTTTCATGTCAGTTCCAGAATAGAGTTATCAGATCCGTTCATTGGGTTGATTGAATCATCGGTAATACATGCTGAAAAATAGCTTAGGGATAAGCCCATATCCTAGAACTAGAATGATACCCAGCTTAGATAGATGATAATGAATCATTTCCATGTCAATTTTGACATAATTTTCTCCCATTTGCACTCTGGAACTGAATGGATTAGGTCGAAATCCCCCTTTCTCGTCTGTGGCTTCCCAACAAGGTTCATTTCCAACTCTCTGCAGCTGTAAGTGACAAGCGGAATGCTCTGTTATTCTAGATGAATTGCGATGGCAGTACCTGTTTCTCTCCACCCAGGAAACCAACGGGATTCGGATAGTTGAACGGAGGTTTCTCCAAGTAGTGATTCACTTGAGAGGCAAAGTAAGAAAGATTGGTCGGCGGCGACGGTGCTACTCCCAAATATGATCTGAAATTGGAATTTATTCATTTTGAACTCATAAATCAGTCACCGATTACAAACTACTTGAATAATAATTTGAAGAAAAAAGGTTCCATTCATGCAACGTGAGTTGATGAGAGAATTCTTAAAGAATGATTTTAACCGATTTGGTGGGTGATTATTACAGGAAATGTCACGCTGATTCCGAATACTCCATTTGGATTCCTATGTTTCGGGCGGTAATTTACACCAAAAACCTGAAAAAGACTTTTTTGTTGTTGCGATTTTTGACTCTAGATGTTCAAAATTTGACCACTTGGAGTACTCCAAAAATTCTGGCCAACGAACTCGTCTTTTCTTCTGATATTATTGACATTTTAAGATTTTTTTTTGATTTTTCAAAATACTTTTTATCTCGATTCCACGGTCAGATATCGTCTGGAGTGACACATAGTATATACCTACCAATATATATTATGAAAAAGTGTTAAATTTCAGGCATCGTTTTAAAATGGTTCAAAACGGATTTCCATGAAGAAAATTTTCAAAAATGTGCATTACCAACGTTTTGAGCAATGCAATAGCTTCATTTTCTTCGTAATTCGCTAATGAATCCTTCAAACTTCAGGATCATAATCCATTCATTTTTTTTTAACTTTCAAGGAGTGTTCATTATTATTTTTTTTTATTAATACCTATTTAATATCTATTAATAATTGTGTGTTGCAAATAACGTATACCTAAATGCTCGAACGCATTTCGGCTCGACTTCATCCTGCAGTAGACCTCTCAGGTACATGCTGGGGTCACTCTCGTCGTACTGAGTAATGTCTACACCAACAACCCAGTATTCTCCTGGACAGTCGAGGCAATAAGAAATTAAATGCGTTTGAATGGTCAACAAACAACAACTCATCTGCCATTATTTTATTCACTAAAGTTAAAATGCTCAGTACAAAAATTAGGGTAAAGAAAGGTAGGCAACAGTTGAAGTCGCATTTGGTAAACTAATTTACTAGGTATCCCTTAATGGTATCCAACTAGATAGATTGTGTGCATATTTATTTTTTAATCAGAAGGGAGTTTTGAGCTGAAAATTGGCACATGGAGGTTTGTGAGAGCACTGAACCCGAATTTTGGGTCAGAATGCGAATTCCCGACCATGATTGTAAATACTTATTAAAAAAAAAAAAAATTCAATCGTAAATACTTATTTTACCTTTGTCGAACAGCTTCATTTCATCCAGAGCTAATAGCAGGCCTAGGTGTTCGTAATATGGACCCAGAATGACGTAAACTGTGAAAAAATAGGTCAAATTCTCTGTTTAGGAAAAAAAATCAATCACTGCTGCCTACACAACACTTTCATCATTGAATTGACATTTAACACACATCGAGCATAAGCAAACGAAATCTTCCAACAAAATCAAGTTTGGAACAGCTGAGATTTTTGTACAACATTATCATCTCCTGTTTTTGTCATATTCCTGGGTAATTGTTTTCCGCTTTACAACATACATAACTACTTATCTAGAATATTTGAGGACTAAACAAAAGAAATGCTTAAGGAGCCACTGGATCTTTTTAGACCACCGATTGTGATGAACTGCCTAGTTGGTCCAAAGAAGAAATTAAAGAAATTATAAAAATTAAGAAATTATACTTACTTCTAGTGTGCCTGTAGGTTTGTTTGACCATTGGAATGAAAGGGTTGTCCATATAGCCGTGATGGTAAGGATTTACCCACGTCCTCGTCGCCAATATAGTCACTCCGGCACCGTGGAGGATTGACTTGATGCTGTCCGCCACTGTTGTCAAGTCACTCGAATTTTGGTAGAAAAACGTCACCTACGCAGAGCATAAACATCGGGTCACAGTGTAATATTAGTAGTTTTCGTAGTCGACAGACTACAATAAGCGAGGTTAGAAGACAGTATAACGGTATCAGACAAGTTGCGTTACGAATATTATCCTAGGTTCTGCTGTACATACATAAATACGAGGTGTAAAAAGTAAAAATATGCCCCAAAAATGAGTTACGAAATGTTATGATAAGCGAGGTTAAATGTATAAAGGTATAAAAGTGTCACAAGAGTTGCGCTACGAAATAACTTTAAAATACAATGTGTACTTTGTAATGTTGATGTTTCGATTTGTCTGTCGACTTTCCACGTCTCCCTCCCGCCAATTGCGAGGTCTTTAGATATTTTTTTTTCTTTACCCTGGATTTGACTTGATTATATCCTGGGGGGGATTATTTATTTTAATTGGATTTAAGAATCAGATTTGGATTGGACTCTAGGCTTCACGTGATTAGATCAGAGCTGAAGAGCGAGAAATCTGGTCGGATAAGCACATACGAACTTTTTAAGAATCGCATCGATGCACGTCCGGGACGTGAACCAGGGACCTTGCGATCTTTCATCCCAATGAGCATGTAAAGATCACACGCTCTAGCCAGCTCGGACACTCCGGCCCCATTTCTAAAGAAGGTTATCAGGATTTTTGTACCCATTCAATGTAGATAGATACTACGAAGTACGCTGTAAGTTTATGTTTTAAGTACTTAGGTCCTACTTATTTCAATAAAATTACATTAATCAACGAGCGAGTAGTGTTTATTCACTTTCCTCTGATCCAAAGTTCAAAAACTAAATGCATTTTTTAAAATCTCAAATTGTGGTGGGAGTTTTCAAATTTGTGCATATGCAGTTCCTAACGCTGCCCAAATGAATAAGATCCCCAACGACCCATACCTGAACACTCGGCAAAATTTGAGTTATTTCGGATGCATGTCTGTCTGAGAGTAAAAGTCAACAAGTGCCTTTTTTTTTTTTTTTTTTTAACGAAAATGACTTATTACTACCGGGATGTTCATATTGTTGATTTGTATCCATGGTATGAACGCCGTAACCACCATAATTTTCCAAACGAAGTTACACAGAAGTGAAAATCATCAAGTGCACTAAGAAGAAAAAAATGGAGAGGTAAAACTCAACGCAAAAAAATCAATCGGGGAAAAAACAGTAGAAGGTAAAAGTCACCAAGTGTGAGAGGATGGGTTTTGATCAAATTTATCACAATAACTCATCACCAAGTGCCAATTTTTTTTATTTAGCCAAGAGGTAAAAATCACCAAGTACTGACATCGATTTTTTTTACGGTTACGTAATGCTTAATATTAGACAAGGCTCTTGATCACTTGGTGAATCAATGATTTTGTGCTTATTTAGCTTTTGTTAGTGGGATTCTGACTTTTGCCAAGTGCATTGAGGTTTTTGGCTCTCCTGAAAAATTACAAAATTTCACTTGGTGACTTTTACCTTCAGACAGACAGAATCGTGAGTAGTGGCGGTACTCAGAAACGCGCTGATACAAATATCTACAACGCTCAACTGGCCAGACGAGACTTGTTACGTTCATTTCTTTGCACCCCCCAATTGGCGCGATCAAAACGTCCAAGACAAACGCCAAATTGCTGCGCACATTGATGAACAAAAGATGCACAAACGTTTTTGTGTCTTGGATGTTTTCCTCGCCGATTGGGGCAGGGGGGGGGGGGGGGGGGGGGGGGGGGGGGGGGGTGCAGCGGCAAAGAAATGTACGTAGATTATGTTACTGTTTGTCTTTCTAGATTCTCAAAAGGAGCTGGTTTTCACATTATTGAGGAAGGAATTTTTTCCTCCAAAATCAAAATTTTCATTTTGCTTTTTAAAACTTTTTGAACAAATTTGGTTTGGGTTTGTGTGTTCCCTCGAATTCTTGCCTCATGCATAAATTTCACTGTTTTCATATGATTTATATGAAACTTCCTTATTCAGTGTACGGCCGTATTTGAATGAGACACAACTACATGGTTCAGGCAAAAACAGAAACGCAGGTGAGAACATGTACTCTGTACGCGTATGCAGAACAGAATATCATCGCTTAAGAAGCAACACACCCTATCGACCATTTTCACGAAAATTAGGTTTTGACTGATTCTTATTCGACTTCTCACGTTGCATCGACTGGTTAGCTCAAAATTGCTTCAACTAGACTACAAAATCGAGAAATACTCGAAAAACAACACCTCCATCGACCTCAATACCTCAATTACCTATTAGGACAACACCTCATACCTATCACAACCTAAATTTCCTATTTCTTTAATTAATACTATTTTTCAGTATTGACGACTACCGGAAGGCAAGAAGTGACTGAATAACGGGAAACAAAGGGACAGGTGATCAAAAACTGGATTCAGTTTTTTCCTCCTCCTGAAAAATTGGGATTTGGCTTCTTAAGCGACGATATGCAAAACCCGCACGACCGCTCAGTCTTGAGGGTGAGGTAGATCCAAAGCGCCATCAACAGCACAGCTCACATTTTCCACGTTTTAGCAGCTGTGAGCGTCGTCCAAGTGTCTCTCATGTCGATGAGGAACAGAGTGAATTTTTTTTAATTCTTTCAAATTGTAGTTCTACCAGAGAGCTCTCCAAAAAAGTGCAACTTGGGAGGTAGAAATGAACGGAAGTGGATGAGAAAGAGGAAGGAAAAACCGCGTCACAAATATCACGTTTTTCTTTTGCTCATGCCAACCAAACTAATGAGATTTTTGAGCTAAAAATTGATACATAAGGGGTTTTGAGGATGCTGAATCCGATTTTGAGGTCGAAAATAGCAAATTCCGATCCCCGTTTGTTCCCCATGAAAAGCATCACGTCAATGCAATAATTTCTAAGTTAACCACTTAACCAGTTAACTTCGGATTCAATTCTATTCACAGGGAATAAATTATTAGAGGAATTAGGAATCATAGGCTCTACCTTAAAATGGTTTAGGAGCTACCTGACAAAACGAAAACAAATTGTGTCAATAGGGGACTGCACCAGTGAAGGACGTTACAGAGAATTTGAAGTAATTCAAGGAAGTACTTTGGGCGTATTGTTGTTTTTAATGCACATAAATGAAATTCGGGCATCTATTCGGAACACGAAACTCTACGGTTTTACAGAAATTATCTCTCATTGAACGCTAGCAAATCAAAATAATTTTAAATAATTGTAATTAATGAAAAGTATTGTAACAGTAATTCATTGTAATTAAAATAATTTAAATGATTTTAATTAAATAAATTAAAATTCATTAGTGCAGTTGAGGGCTGCCTCCAACACAATCACCTTTGAATTTCGCCACTATTGGATGAGTGATAGCTACTGCGTATGCGCAAACTTGAAATTTATTGTAAAAGGCATAACTCCGGAACTATTTTATCAATTTCGCTGAAATGTTCACTAATTGATTACAAAAGTGAGGAAGCTATTATACTGCTGCCCACCCAACTTGGCAGACGTTTTAGAATAAAATCTATATGCCCATCTACTACAGTTAATTCATATTGTATGTATATGGTTTTAATGTTTACCTGGGTCCAATTGAATGCAAGTAGAACTGCAGCGACTGACTTGGAGATCTGATTGTCTGGCGGGCGTGTCCTGGCGAATGTTGGGAAATTCATTTTGTCCGAGGTCTCGTAGTTCGTACAGAACTAGAATGAAACAAATGCGTAATAGGTTCTGGTGTGTTGAAAAATGACAAAGACCGCTGGTAGATAATTCCTCTAAATCATAATACTTAGTCGAAATCCACATTAAAACGTTTTGGAACGTCATAGTTAAAAGGTGCATTTGGACTAACTTAAAGAGAGTCAAAAATTCCCACAAAATGTCAAAGAAAGTAACTGAATATCGACTTTTATTTGAAGCATACATTTGGTAGATGTTTTTTCTATAGAAATAAAACCTTCGGTTTACGAGGGCTTTGGAGAACTAAACAAAGAATATTCGGCCGTCATAAATAAAATTGCCCATTGAAGGAAAAACTTCAGATTTTTGCTACCTTCAGTTTTAGCAGTGGCTCGTTTTTTATACTACCGAAAGGAAAAATGACGGTGGGGATTATGTGGACTCAGCATTCACAAGTGAGCACGTTGTACGCGGAAAAAGGTATAAAACCCCGTTTTGAGAATGTACAGAGGAGAGAAAAGAAGCCATAGCACAAAAGATAGGGAGAGAAGAGGGATCGGCAAACAAAAAACTCCCTTTGGTTATTCACAAGCAGCGGCCACTTTTACTCTTCGTGAATCGCTAAGGATTCACCGTACATAAAGGAAGTGAGGTTATAATATTTCCATGTAGGGGAGACGTACTGCTTAGTTCTCTGAAGGAACGAACTAAATCACTCGCGACGAAGTTGGGGAAACCCATTTTGATAAGATGAAACAGGATAATGAAAAAACGTTGTCAATTTCGACGGAAATAATGAGTTACAAACTTCAATCGATTTCGATAGTTAGGCCATCATCAGTAACAAAGAGGAACTTAGGTTCTTATTGGTTACTGATGATGGCCTAACCGTCGAAACCGATTTAACTGTGTATAACTTTATATTTTCGTGGAAATTGACAATATTTTTTCATTACCACCGGTTTCATCTTATTCTCTGAAGGAAGAAGTAGGTGCAATAGTAATACTCGACTGACCTGAAAAATGTCCATTACCATTATGCCAGACTATCAAGTGGGTGCCAAATGGATTTAAGTGCTGAGTATCATTGATCACGAGTTTTGAAACGCTTTCCAATCTCGGGAGCCATGTAGCTGCTGTGAGATATATATTATGGAGCAACCGTAGGAAAAAGTACAACGCAATAAAAGTTGTTACAATTTGTTGCAATAAAAGTATGTATACCTAGTTACCTTTTTTGGCATGCCTAATTTTATAGTAATACCTACTTAACAATTTCATTTACTGGTTGGAAGTAAACTGTCTATTTACCTTCTAAAGGTACGTCCCTGAAATGCATGATGAACTAAACGATGATTTTTTTTTTTTTTTTTTAATCTCTTCTACGATTATGTCACTCTAGACTATCTAAAGTTGTGCCAAAATATCAATGGTTCCGTACAAACTCATCGAAAGGAAACTCATCAAAAACGTGAGCTCGAGGCTTTTTGAGGAGTTTCTTCATAGGGTGGGACACTCGTCGAAACTGAATGGGTGGGAAAGTCGTCAAAAATATGAAATCTAATGTAGGGACATTAATTTGGAAGATAAAAACTAGCTGAAAATTATTTTCGATGAGTTTCCTGTTCCCTGTGGAAACTGATCAAAAGCTCGTAACGTGAAAGCCATCGAAAAGAAAGTCATCAAACCATTCCCTTGAAGGTCTTACTACCTGCACCGTACCGCTTGTTGACAAGAACGGGGTATAGGGCCAGCCAAAGAGTATAGGTAGACCAGGCCACACACACCACACCACTCCTTGGACGATTCATCATTGTAAGCCACCTCTTAGCTGAGATAGAATTCCCAAGGATAGAAACGTTGCAAATTATTAAACATCGATTTACTATTTTTCTG
Source organism: Lygus lineolaris (assembly GCA_030264115.1). Taxonomy (NCBI): domain Eukaryota; kingdom Metazoa; phylum Arthropoda; class Insecta; order Hemiptera; family Miridae; genus Lygus; species Lygus lineolaris. The sequence continues at coordinate 31,521,148 of JAEMON010000006.1, forward strand.
TATGGATTACCCATGTTCAAAGATCCAAAGGTGGTTAACCAAGGAAGATCATTCAAGTCAACTCGAAACTCGATTAGGTGAAAACAAGCAAAAGTTGCCCTAGAACAATTGGTCTTTCAACTGGAATTTGACTTATTCAGATGATTTGGGATTCACACTCGTTTTCTGCTACTTTTCCGTTCAACCCTTAAGTCCTTACAGTGAGCGAAAGGTTGGTCCTACAGTGCCTTTTTTGAATGGCTAGGGTTCTGGCCTTGTATTCATGGTGGCCTTGAGTTGTAATAATAGCAGGTAGTTCAGGATTGACCCAAAGGTGACGACCATCACGTCAACCTCATTTCGACGAGTTTCCTGGCAGGTCCTACTTTCGATGAGTGTCCCGAAGCTAGTTTTTGAGGAGTGTCTCGACAGTGCCGAAGTCTAATCGAAAACAAATTAATGCTGATTCTTAACAGAAATAGGTGGATAAAGCAAGTGGAATCCATTTTTCGATCAGTTTCTCGTACATGAAGTTTGACGAGTTTCACAAATCCGAGTTTCGAAACCGATCAAAAACGCGATTCCAAGATTTTTTCGATGAGTTTCCTTTCAAGGGGTTTCCTAGTACCCATACCTATCAATTACCTCAAAATGAAGGTTCACCAAATTACAGAAATTGTTCTGACTCCAGTAGATATGATACTTACTAATTTAACCAAGAAGGCTTTACCTACTCCTTCCCTGGATCACGCCATTCAGATAATGATTTTAAGTTAGGATGTCTTTCTATTCAGCTAGATACAGTCACGTGGCGTCTCTCTAACTTGAAGAAGAGTACCCACTACCAGGAGCTGATAAGGACAGTTACCCGTAGTATTACCTAGTACTTTAGTTTATATAATTGACGGAGACAGAAGCTGAATGGTGTCTCCTTGTCTCACATATAAACTAAAGGAAAGAAATGATTTTACTGTTAGAGGTGACCCAAAATAGGAGTTAGTTACGTTTTAAGGAGTTATTTATGAAATGATAACGAATAGTAGCTTTGGTGAAATGACTAGAGGACTAGACCAAGCTTTGAAGTTGTTAAACTTAAAACTGAGCGTAGAATGAATTCTAAGGGCTCGATTGGCCCTTATGTTCTGGAGACAAGAGGAGAGAGGTACCCCCTCTACCAACAGGGTGGTTCTCCCCTCTACGCTCGCTATGGTGGAGCCACCCCTATTATGTCTTGGTCGAGTCCTGTAGGTTTTTATTTATTTTGAATGATGTTATAATATAGGTACGAATTGTCGCCATAATTATTATGATTAAAATCTAAATGTAATACCCCCTCCCCCGCACCCCAGAATTTTGAGCTCTTTGACAATTAGGTATTATTATTCTTGCTGACGCAGTTGTTTATGACGAAGTCATTCTCTCAACATTTAGGTGCTTTTATGTCAATGCATCACAATTCCTAACCGAAAACTCCAAAAATTTAGTTTGAACTACTTTTTTATACATAAGTACCAGTACTTCTGATAAGGTTTTTAAATTAACAATGATAAAGGAGGGGTAAATTGGCAGCATGAGATCTGGTGCGATTAGAATTTAATTCAGAGCTTTCCAACTAGTAGTGAACGAGTTTTTTTTGGGGTGGGGAAAAATGAGGAAATTATTTTCCCCGAGCAAAAAAAATTTCCCCGTAAAATGCATCAGAAAAAAATTGCGATACAATTTTTTCTCTTGTTGACACTTTATAGCCAACACATGAATGACTTCGTCATTATCACTAATAATAATAATTTTGATCTCAATTATTGTGTTCTCTGTTGGTCGGTTTTCATGTTTTACACTCAAACCTTCGAAGCCTCAGAATTTGGATATTCCTACATCATGATCTAACATGAATGTTGCGCATATAAATAAAAATACCATACAACTAAACTATTGCGAGAAAAACCACGAGTGCACGATAAATGTTTACGCATCATATTGAAAGTATGAAAATTATGGCTCAGTTCATGGCCAGGTTATTTGCTATATAGGAGAACGCTCTCATCTTCTTCCTTCTCCTAGAATGACCGAAGAACGGGTAAAAACGAACGTAACTTCCGTCCATTAATTTCATATTGGTGAGGTTCGTAGTACTAGCATGTTTTAAGAGCATGGAGAAACGACTCAATAATTCGACGTTTTGTTGATGGGGTTTTCCTTGTTGAAGTTCCTGTGACTCTCATTCTGCGTTTAGTAGTTCTTCCATGGATGATGAAAATCTTTGACCAGTGCAACGCACTGGTAATCTAGCTAGTATAATAATAATATCCTTTTACGTGACGGAGACTATGGGGGTTTGCAAGCGGATAATACATCCGTTTTGTTCTTGTGGCATCTCTATTGTTCGTTGTCCAACATGACTATGTTCGTTACTTCGATAAAGTTAAATCATGTGTACATGAAAAAAACAGAATTACATGCATGGCTATTCTGCTGGCATGACTCACATAGGATATCATGGGGAGGTTGAATGCTGCAGCCATTTTTGCCTCGTGAAGACAGGTCTCTTGAGGTCCAATGTACGCAGAGATGTTCCGCTTCCACAATGTGGCTGTCTGGTGAATCGATTCCAATTCGTCTCCCATCGTTTCAGCGACGACGAAACTAAAAATAAAGTTCCATTCATGCAGCTTGAGATGATGAGCGAATTTTCAAAGAATAATTTTAACCGATTTGATGGGTGATTCTTATAGGAAATGTCACGCTTATTACGAATGTTCCATAATGTTCCTATGTTTAAGATGGTATTTTTCACCGAAAAATTCAAAAAACACGTTCTTCTGAAGCGATTTTTGACTTTAAATTTTGGAGTACTCCAAAAAAGTCTGGCCAACGAACTCATCCTTTCTTTTGATATCAATGACACTTTTCTTAGATTTTTTATATCGATTCCAGGGTCAGATATCGTCTGGAGTGACACATATAATATTGTAATATATGGTCCGTAACGGATTCCCATGAAGAAAATTTTCAAAAATTGCATTACTAAAATTTTTAAGCTATGCAATAGCTTCATTTCTTTAGAAAATTCGCTGATAGACCACCTATTTACCCTAACACTACTAAATAAATTTGATGTGAGCACGTCAGAGAAATGGTTGGTGGAGGGAGGGAGATTATTTGTACGAATGCACGTAGATAATATTCTCATTTAAATAATATACATTTTTCTGTAGGTATAAATAAATGGATAAAAGAGAGTTTCTGGCGATTTAAATACAACATCGTCAACCTCCACTCGAGAAATCAGTAAAAAGTATTTTGCTATTTCAATTTTTGTTATTTCTATTTCAATCCGTGTTACCGTCAAAATAAAAATCCCTTTTGATGTTGGCTTATATATGGTGAAATACGTGCTTAATTATTTATGAGAAGCATTTCTTCAACACTTGGAATACCACAATAACCATGAATAATAAATATTTCGTTGCCTTTTTTCTTGGAATCTCCTCGAATTGCCGTGCTTTCATTATACGATTTTTCTTGGTATTATTTCAATTGTTGACGAGGGACTGGAAAGACGACCTCTGCTTCAAAGTGGTATTCCAAAGCTCATATTTCTCTTGCTCTCTCGGGAAATAATTGACTTTAACCCTACCGACCCCTTCCTTTATTAGAATTTCCGTCCATTTCTTTAACGAACCCACCGTTTGTATTTTCAACCAGTCGTAGCATTACAAGTTCACGCTTCTTAGTTATGATAATTCATTTAGTTTGTTCTTTAATTCGTTCCTAATGAGAATAAAGGGAGATGTAATTTTCTCAGTTTCGTGCATGGGAAGAAACCAGTATAATTACTCAGACAAGTTCCTGAAAAAAAACCTAGCTGTTTCGTATACTTTGGGCAGTTCAATTAAGGTTATCTTGCTTCCCCATCACCGAAGATAGGAAGCTATGTATTCTTGAAAGAAAGAAAAATGTTTTCCTCCAAAATCAAATTGTCCACTCGCTTTTTGCGTTTCATTGCTTTCTGAACAATTTTGTTTCCATGTTGGTCTGTCTGTCTGTAGCCAATTCCATGTTTCAAACTATATATGGAGATATGGTCCGAATTTGAAGCAATTTTCTGGGATTATGTGGGTTAGACCCAAGAGGGTCCCCTTTGAATTTCATCGCCTTCGGACCACGAGTAGCGTTAGTCCTTGCGCAAACGTGGGTTTCCTGAAACCCCGGGATCTCATCTCCTAATTCACCTACTTAGCTCAAATTTGGAGGATAGTTGGGGACAAACTCCATGGCAATAAATTACGTATGAATTTCGTCTCGATCGGATCAGTAATAGCTACTGTGCAAGCGCAAACTTTTTGATATTAGTATTGTGAGATTTCGATTTGCACCAGAAATGACGAACTGTTTCCAGTTGGGTTGTTTTATAGTAGTGTTTCTAAGCTGTAGTCCTCGCAATAATTACAAAATAATGTTTGGTTTGTAAGACAAAGCGGCTCCTTTCATACATAATAATGAATTGGGTGATGGTATTTGAGTGTATTTGGATTGGTATTTTTGAGTATTCGAGTGTTCTGGCACCAAATCGCAGGTTGAAATTTTTATTATCATCATAAAACCATCATCACATAATAGTTCAGTTATAATTTTTACTAAATGATCACCTGAGATTGAATTGGGTGTCTTTCAAAAGTCCTCGGTTCACTTCGTCAACGGCGAGTGAAATCGCACCGGAAATCGTGAGTCCCGGCCGCGCATATTCCATATCGCCAGGACGCCGTTGAGATCCAGTGACATACCTTTATAAAAAAAAAAGAAGAAAAAAAGTGAGGAATCAATATGGTGAAAATCCTACAAAATGGAGTTACAGTGTGTATACACATTTGTACCGATCAAGCACAACTATTCACCAATGAAATTCCAGACGAGAGGGTAGATATATCTTTCCTATAACTTTTGTAAATTGAATAGTCCGCACCTGCCTACCAGTATCCAATGATTTTTGACGGATAATTATTATTAGAACGAAATAGTTAGTTACGAGTACTAGTGACTTACCCGAGAAGAAGCTCTTCACATTTAATGGAGGACACCAGAAGGTTTAGCAGGACTACAGCGGCCGACACCATCACGGTCTTTCGCTTACGTCACATAATCTGTGGAGAAAAAAGCAAATACATCAATCTGAAGAAAAGATGAAAAATTCAACTGATGGTAGACGTTATGAAGAAATTTCCTATTTTTTTTTTCAAAAATGAAATGTTTTATATAAACTGTATAAATCAGAGGAATTAGCTCTAGGAGAGGAGACCTTAATTTCAGTTCAACACTTGAGAGTCATCCAAGTGAAAAGACAGCAAACAAAACATCTTCGAGTAAAAGGAGTTGCCTATATAATACACTATTAGCTTTCACGACAGAACCCCCTACTTCCACGCATTTTCGGGACAGCCCTCAACTTCCCTCCTTATTGAAAAAGTTTTGAACCATTGCAATAGCTTCATGCTATTCGCAATTGGCTAAAACGACGCTATGTCGTCGAATAGGTACTTATTTCCTCAGATAATTCCTGCAGGGACAATCTCTTGCCGTTTTTGCAGATCAGTTGTTCCCTGTTTTATTAATGGATGCAGATTAAAGAGAAACGTCCATTTTTGTGATTGAAGTGAAATTCATGGTTTCTCCTTTTTCTAGTAAGAATTTGTCCATTCTGACTCCACATTCTTGTTTCCCATTTTTGAAAACATTAAGGGGCCAAATATTGGATAATTTCTCACGATTTTTAAGTTCGAAAGATCCATGTCTGCAGAAATATGACTTTCGTCCCACTGTGGGCCGGGAACGGCAGACGGACGAAAATCCAGCCTGAAATGGTGGTTTACTTTTTTTTTTTTTTTACCTAGTTCTAAATCCATTTTCTGGCTAGGTCCCTGCATTTTGTTTTCTGCCCAATAATAATACTTTACTCGTCGAGTCAAGTAAGGAAAGTATAAATGCAGAAGGGGATGAACTGGTGTGTAACACTCGAGCCAGAGTGGTGCGGAAGTATTTATTGTTGGAGCAGTATGGAGTAGGGTGGATAGGGAAGGGGTAGGGTAAGTATTCCTTGAAAAAATAAGGGAAAGAGTGGAAGGCGAGTGAAGTGATGTACGAACATCGAAAACTGTTTGTTGGAAAATAGTCGCAGCTATCTCTCTAAGTGCTTTTAGAATCGAAGGGTTGTTTGTCCTCTGCACTCCCCTTTCATCACAGAAGGTGTCGACGACCTCATTTTTGACGACTTTTCTTGGGTCCGTGAAAGATTTGGGAGGACTAAAAAAGAATGATGCATTATCGCTTGTGACTATGTACCTATACAGATGCTAAATCACGTAAATTTCCATCCCACCAACCTTACCTATTTAGAGGAACTCATTTGGGGAAATTACCTAGAATTAATAGGCAATGGTATAAAAAGGCAACTCCTTAATTTTTCGTTATACTTTAGCATGTCCGAGTCAAATTTAATATTTACTCACCCTTTAGTTTCCTTTCAATCAAATTTGTTTTACTTTTCTAAGCAATTTCAGTTTTTTACTGGCAGAATTATTATTTTTTCAACCGAATTTAGCTTTACCCATTAATTCTTTCCTGACCTTATTCAGTTAGGAAACGACAACTCCAAACTCTCGCCTTGAATTTGGATAATTAGGTATGTAGATACCTAAAACTGAATTATAATCTTTTGAAAATATCAACTTTGTAAGGAAAAACTAGAGTTAATTGAAGAGAAAGATTCGGTTCACGATAGCCAAAGATGGGAAAAATCAATCGTTTTTACATTATTATAGTGAAATTCGTCTATTTTTTTTGCCTGACTTTTGTAACAGCCTGGATACGCAAAACTGGTGCGAGACCGCTAGTAGGGTGGTGAGATTTGCCAGTAAAATATACTTAAGTATATGTACATTAAAATGAAACAAAAAATGTATTAATCGTTGTTGTTATTTTGTCATAAGAAATCTCTTGACATGAGTTTACAATTTTTGCATCGGATATTCAATTATGCCCAAAGTAATAAATTCCTATGACAATGGACCCCCTGAATCAACAAAGATACTTCGAATCAAATTTCCAGAATTGTCCAAAAATATAACAGGAACCGTTCTTAATAAAGATGTTCGCTATGCAGATTCACGAATTCCTCATCAAATAGCAGCTCACGACCACATGATAAACACCGTGCGTATGATTTTCGCTCTCCCATTATGATTACGAATTCACCCCAAAATAAACGAAATCGTCGGAAAAGTAAACTCGTATTAAATGTCCACATTGGGAGCGAGATTCGAGAAAGGGAATGACAAAGAGGAGAGACGGCGTTGTAGTGTTCCAGGGAGGTTAAAATATTAGCTGGCCTGGGGACATAATTTTCTAGCAAGCGAGAAATACTCCCACGTATAATACGAAAGGGTTCTTTACCGCCCCCCAACTTGCGTCCCCTAATACACTTCATGGGGTTTGGTTCTTGTTATCGCTAGGTTTTGGGCGGTAAACTATATAGCGTCTCCGATGAGAGGGGAGGAGTTTCGATGTTCACCTAAATATAGCGCCTAGTGGTACACATGTTTCTTCCGAGGTTCCATTATAGTAGCGAACATAATATTTGGTTTCTTCGGAGTCCAATCAAACTTGGTGAGGTAGGTATAAAAAAAACTAAGAGTTATATACATATAATAACAGCAGGTACGCCATGGTAGTGATCTAAAGTTTCCTCATAGTATAGCCATTCAATTATATTTCAATAAGGTACGTATTCACCTAAATGATAATATATACGGGGTGGTCCACGAGTTAGGCACCCCCCCCCCCCCCCCCCCCCCCCCCACTCTCTATACAGGTTATTTTAGCAGTAAAATAACCATTTTATAAAATGGTTATTTTACTGCTAAAATTTTCTTAATTTTTTTACTTCATTTCTTTTTTACGATGATTTCTCAAAAATGATGATTTCGCGGGCCACAGAATAACGAAGAAAAATTAATCAGCTATGCAATGGCTTCAAAATTTAAATAATGCAAAATTTCAAAAAATTTCTCCATGAAATCCGTTTCCGACTACTCTAAAACCATTCCTAAAGTTTACACTTTTTAAAAATGTACTTATGTATGTGTGTGTCACTCCGGACGACATCTGACCCTGGAATCGAGCTAAACAGTCCATTGAAATTTCAAAATTTCAATAATATCAAAAGAAAGGATGAGTTCGTTGGCCAGAATTTTAGGAGTACTTCATGTTTTTTTGAGTTTTTTCGTGTAAATTACTTTCTTACACATAGGAGCACAAAATGGTATATTCGGAATCAGCGTGAAATTTCCTATAGGAATCCCCCACCACATCGGTTAAAATGATTCTTCGAAAACTTGCTAAATAACTCATGACTGGGACTTTTTTCAAACGGAAACCCCCATTTTTTTCTATTGCAGATTCGAATTCCACGCAAAATTTCATGAAGGAATGATGACGAATGAAAATGTGAGTTCACAAAAACGTGCGGGTTAAACGCTTCAAATGTGCTTTAAAAGCAAGATATCGAGGTTTTTGAGTGTAGTAAACTATCAAGTATGACACGTAATTTTAATCTGTTTTCCACGCTGAATCGCGTGGTGATGGGGGCTAATTCGTGGACCACCCTGTATACCAAGGGCAACAGAAGCATCACAAAATATAGCAGCGAGCCACACTGAGTTTCCTTGAAGCCACATGGGTGTAAAGGCCAAAGAACCGCATCAAACTCAATGCCAAAAAAGAAGTACAGACGTTGGTTTAAGTGTAGGTATTTAGTAAATATTCATGAGTGTCTAATTTGTGATTGTTAAGCGGGTTTGTGTGCCTTGTCATTTGCCAAAACATTGGGTTTGTGAATACCTCGGGTATAGGGTTTGCTTCCATGCTCTTCGAAAGATGTGTTGAATTTGCAAGTACTTTTTTCACTTGTCGGCCAAGCTTGGGATGGATACTGCCAATGACAAGGCGGACAAACCCGCACCGTCACGCAGATTAAAATCCTTGAGGAGGCAACAAAATTGTTGCGAAACATGTCGGATTTAACAATAAATCTACATACCGGAAGCAAGCCGATGGTGCTTTCACCATCAATCAACAAATTGTACCCACAATGGCTAAACATCAGCAATTCATGAGTGTCTTTCTGTTGAGGAGTAGGAGAACACTATACTTATTAGTAACAGAAATATTTCGGATGCTACTGAAAGTTATGGAACACATTCCATCTACAGTATTGAGTGTTCCTAACGTCTCCATGAAACTATGAAAGTTATACATAAGGTATACATCATTCAGCTTCCACTGGCTAATGCAACTGATGTGATTTATTCCACTGACATGAAAATGCCACCGGGCTCTGGTTACGCCAAGGTTGAGCTTATGATTTCCTGTTAATATTCCTGAATATTCTTCTACGTTCAACCCTCAAAAATGTTTCCTCGATATTCTATAATAATGGTGAAGAAGGAAGAGCGAAGCCGGATAGGCCAAGGGCAGCCTTATATTACTCATCCTTCCACCTCTTTATAACTCTATAATACAAAGTATCGAAAGGAAGAATGAGTCCTAGGGTAAAAAAGATTCCCGAGTTTATTAAGTAAAAAATAGTAATTTCAGTTTAATATCTTCCACCCAGTTCGTTGAGTGGCTATCACCAGCAGCGGACTAACATTTATTTGGCGAGGGAGGTCATACTGAAAGGTGGTCCTCAAAGCTCACTGGTGCAGAATCAATGTCGGTCGGTGGTCGAGGATATTTTAGGTAGGTATTTATCTAAATGACTAGAGGATCTCACGATTCTTTAGTTTTGTACCTATGGTTTCCTAAAACTAACTACAAGAGTTAATCCAAGAGTGGTTGTGTTAGAGGAAAATACAATACCTGAAGGTGTTGGTTTTATTTCCACCTTAGAGGCTTTGAATACTAAGGGGAGATGAAGAGTATAACAAATACCTATCTTCAGGGATTGAACCACGGAGGGTAAGGAAATTGATTTTATAATGCATTCAGATTGAACTCACGTGTTCGGCGTCCTGTAGAAGACTAGGACGATGGGAGGGGCGTCACCGTGCTTTTCCACGACTTCGTTGAGGAGAAGTTCCATGGAGAAGAGCAGTGACTTCCATCGCAATACTCAAGAATGTAGGTACTTATTGGATGCGGAAATTTAGTCGAGGAGTTTGGGGATCAATAAAAACTAGGGATACCAACAAAAATCAGCTGAGAATATAAGTAGTTCAGGACTAAACAGTGAGTGTTTAGGCCGTAAGACTAATTTGAATGGAAAATTATAGCTTTGTTCACTATTTTGTGACTAAGCAGCTACGCTTTAGCATAGTCCAAAAAAATATTTTTTTAATTTCATGGAAAATAAAAGGGATTAAACATGGAATTTTTAACGATTTAAACGTCGTAAATTGCTGTATAGTCCCAACAAAATGTATCTACTAGCCTAATTACCTATTTGCACCGATAAATGTAGGTACCAACAATAATAATTTAAGCAATATCAATTTTTGGTGCTTCTCACCAGTGAAGATGTCATTATTTCCCATCCGACAGTAAATATCCGGAATCGTCCATTTTTATTGCTATTATAGTTTGCCACCTACGCCTCCGTGGCTCTATATTAGTCATCCTTTTCACGAAGGAGAAATGAGAAAAATCCCATAAATAGTGACGTCTTTATTGATAATCGCTTCACTTTCTTTTAGAATTTATTGAGTCCAAATCGGACGAGGAGTCGATCGAGTTGTCATCTTCAAAATCCTTGTCGTCCTGATCATCCATCAGCCCAGCGAAAAACAAATAAGCATCCGGCACGATTTTCGTCCTGAAATACTGCCCTAATTCGAAATCCATCGCTAATCTAGTGCGCAATTCTCGGGTCGCAACTTTCGAATCATCCTGGAGCGGAGGATCGAAAAAATTGAAGAAACTTGCCTTTTTGACTGCGACGTCAACATACCTTAACGCACCTGATATTTTGTGTTTTTGTCGTTTTTTCCCAGGTTTAATAGTGACGTTCTTACCTGGCAACCAAAAAATTTGGCAACCTATGCTCTTGACGATGTCGAAATCAGTTTTCAACGAGGTGGGATTGTCATCGACAACGTATTGTTTCGTCAGCACCCTATTTCTGAAATAATCATTTTCCTGAAAGTGGAATTCTAAACAAAACTCTTTAAGTGTGTATTTGACTCTCACATCATCCAATTTCGATAGTATGGGCACATCGTCGGGTTGGACAATGTCCCCGAGGGTCCAGGAGTTTTTGAAAACGGTTTCCCAAAAATTTGGCACGCCTTTTACAGCCAGGTGAATTTTCCCTGATTTGTCGTGCTTCATGTGGCGATCAACGATTTCTCGAGCTAAATTCGTCGTAGTTTCGTCATCTTGAATTAATTCGTCTCCTTCTCGTTCCTTTTCTCCCTTTATGATCGATCTTCGTCTGTCGTTCACTTCGTTCAACCGCTGCCCAAATGATCGAATTAACTCGTTGATCCCACTTCTAAGCTCCCTTTTCAACTCTGTGGTCTTAGCTTGGAGGGATTTGAGGTCTTGTAATCTTTGGATCAGAGCTTGAGTTGCTGGTGAAGAGTGGACTTTGCTCTCGGTTGAAAATCTCGTGAAGTCACTGACGTCTCCTATGGAGTGGACTGATTGAGCCTTCGAGAAACTATTCATTTCGAGTTTGAGTTGGTAGCTCCTGGAAAAGTAATTAAAAACCTGAAGGTGCCATTCATGAGAAGAAGCAATATGTGAGTGGAACGCTTATGAAAAGGAGTGGACTTTTATCTCTGGATTTAAAAAGCGACTTAATCTTCTTCCCTATCTCCCCTCTCTTCGATTTCGAAAAATGTTGTTCAGTTTAGTTTGTATCAACATTTTCTTTATTGTATGTTTCAAACGAGTTTCCCCTTTTCACTAGTACTGTTAGTTGGGTTGACTTCCGATTATTCCTCTCCCTCAACCCAACTTAGTACTAGTGAAAAGGGGAAACTCCTTTGAAATATACAATACAAAAATCAGAGTCAGGGGAATGATCGTGATGAGTCACTTTTTTTACAAAATGGATTTGGTGGTATCTTTGGATTCAGAATATAAAATTACATCTTCAAGGGGGTCAGAACTAAAAACAAAGAAACGTAAGACAGAAGATATTCGCCTTCAAAGTTTTGCTGTAAGGGGAAAGAACCAAGTAAGTCCGAGGGTAACTAGGAAAGAAACGGGTAATTCGTTCCCCTCCTTTCCAGCCCGCAGAGGTCAAGCGTGTTCCATTCTCTTTCATCAGGTAGTTACTGTGCTTCCCATTTTCCTCTTCCCGATTCTTCGAGCCAAATATGACGACATACTAATGAATACTGATGAATTAGTGGTCCTGAGGCTATTAAATTTTATTTTTAAAAACTTCCCAACGAATGAATATTCGTGAGTTTATGACCAAAATATATACATATATGATGCTGGTACATGTCATAAGCTTGGTTTCCTTTGTTTCATCTGATTTCTTCCCCTTGCGAAGGTGAGTTTGGAGCATTTTATTCAATTTTCCACTACTTAGGCCATTAGCAATATGCTTAGAGCTCTAATTTTACTTTATCATATGAAACTATTACAATTTATTCAAGAACCTCATTTTTAAACATACAAAAATGGTTACTATACAGTTTTAAACAGCAAAGTGCGTTTTCCACAGTTTAAAAAAAGTGACTTACCACGTTCTTTCCCCCTGACCCTTCACATATGTCGCAGTATTGAATAGCCGAGCCCTTTCACTCAACAAAGCATGTTTAGGGCTACTAAGTTTAAAATACGGGAAAGTATATTAGGCTGTACGTTTGAAAGTATCATTGAAATTTGCATAATTATGTTCGGCTTACCTAGATATGATTGTGATTCTAATTTATATTTCTTTGCTATAATAAGTTTAACTTTGAGTATACAAATGTTCATCCTGTGTGCCGGTGAGGTTGGTCTCACTTGCGTCCCCGCTTCCTCTTTGCAGGCTGGTTTCATAAACTTTGTAACCCTGAAGATGCTATGTTGAGTGAAAGCTCTCGGCTATTAAATGCTGCTACATAACGAGGACTACCGATTATTTTTCTCCCTCAACCCAACTTAGTACAATAAAAGCACCTATAACTACCATAACTTTTCACTAGTGTTTTCAATACCTCCATAAAAGAGTAAAATGATGTAGGTACAGACTTCGGTCAGATACCTAGTTCAATTAGATGCTACTCGTACATACAAAAAGAGATGTCGTACATACAAAAGAGAAGTGGAAAGGACCACCATCCGATGTTATTATTACGCATTCATAATACATCTTACGTAGCATTAGAGCGTTCTATAAGTCCCCTTCTTCAATTTCTCCTTGTTTTATTCTAATTATCTGTTCAGCGCAGGTAGGAGAGGTGTATTATCTAAAGAACAATATCAATATATTGGAAACAGATAGAGAAAAATCAAGAGAAGGCACAGCATCAATATTAGATCCCACATCAAGAAAGAAGAAACCCAAACATGTTAACACCAGAAATTTCGTGTTATCTTTTCTTCTAATCTTTCAAAGTCTACCAAACAAATTTTTCTCGCCATAATAGTGGTTTGTTATTGTTGCCTCAGTTACAGCGTCACACTAAAAATAAGTGCCTGGTATCAACATGAAACAAACAGAGATTTAATCGAAGGATGGAGAGGTGACATTTTTGTGTTAAATTCAACAAAACACTCAAAGCATTCCCAAGAATGACAAAAACACAAAATAATGTCGAAATAATGACGAAGAAATGACAAAAACAAAAATGTCAAAGGAATGTCAAAGCATGACAAAGAAATATCAAAGCATGTCATTTTCGTCAAAGCAATGTCAGAGCATGACAAAGAAATGTCAAAGCATGACAAAGGAATGTCAAAACACTCGAAGCATTCCCACAATGAAATGAAAATGCCACACTCAAAGCATTCCAAGCGGTCATTACACTGTGTATTATGAGGATTATCATTGATTCCCAAGATGTATGATATAGACTGTAGAGACCAATAAGATCGGTGAGTAAAAACGAATGCTTTTCAATATTTCACCATTTCGATTTGGAAATTGAACTGTATTCGCGAAATTCGGAATTTAACACTGCCCATTGTTTTGTTCCTCTGATGAGGAACACAACGTTTCGAGTCCGTATTCAAGGGACTCCCAAGAATTAATCAATAATCTAACCTTCTTCAAGTTTAACTTGTGATCCTCATTCAGTGAGTGGAGCCTTTGCTCAGAGAGGAGACAACCCTCAGCGACCGAAGATCTAGTTTTGGATCAAATTTGCCCCATCCTTTCCTTGCAGTATGGACAACTGTTGAGTAGCACAAGGTACTTACCTATAGAACTTTGAGGTCCACCTATTTATGGCAGACAAATCTGTCTGCTGCTCATCTCATTAGGGAAGGACTTGCTCTACCGGGTTGCTCACCTCGGTGTGTACTAAAGATATCGGCGATCTCCACTGAACTTGATATGGACCAATCGTTTTTCCCCAAATCCACTTATACACGTACGATTCCAAATGTAGAATGCAGTTTTATGAAATGGAACTGGTCATTCTTGAATCAGTATCCGCTTCTCACTCTTTGAAGCCCGGAAATCCACAGAAAAAGAAGAAGAATATCGCAAAAATCAGAAGAATAACGACCTCAGCTATCATGTTGGATGTTGTGGTTGTTTTGTTGATAAGTGTGTTCGAGCGTGTGTGGTTCCTTGAAATTTCTTGATGATTCGAATCGTACGAGTTCGATTTTCCGTTCTGTAACCATGTTCTGTAACTAACGAGGTGATAGTTGACACATTATATTTAGAGGTGATAATAACTAGTAAAACATAAATTATGAGTCAACCTAAAAATATATTTTTCACCGCATCATTTCTGGAAGTCAGCTGAGATATGGAAATTAGGAATCTTTCCCCTTTCTATCTGTAGATTGATCAAAATAATTAAAATTCCAAGTCCCTTTCAGGCTATCTGAAGATGATTGGCACCATTTTCATCTCAATTTTTCTTCGTTGGTTTGTCCGCTTTTCACGGCCGCAGAAACGATCGGATATTGATGTGAGTGGGAAAATTTTTTCAAAACCGACTCGATCTGTGTGAAACAAGAATATCCAAAGATCAGTCTAATCTGGATGATAGACCCTCAAAATGATCTCTGTATGAAGTGGGAGTCAGGTATAACTACAGTATGGTACTCTAGGAACACCTTTCGTCTTCCAAGGAGAAACCAAAACCAGCTATGGACTAGCTATCTATATATCACATACCATGCAGCCCTACCCACAACCAATTTACACTACAGGTACCAAGAGCACCTAACCCAATGGAGAGGGATCCTTTTTCGAAATCCTAAGCTGATAAGCGACAACAGAAAATAATACAGGCTGAGGAAGTCGCCGATGTCGTGACGAAACGTACCTTAAGAAAGAAAATGAAAATAAACTAGTGATTCCAAAAATGAAAATGTTCTCTACTTTGAACCCTAGGGAGAATTTTGGGGAAGGGGAGCCTGATGAGAAGGGAGAAACATTCCCTCTCAAAAAAAAGGCGACTCAAATGAAATCGTCCTCACCTTCCTGTCATCCTCAAATTACCTTCACCTACCAGCTGTATCGGTTTCATGAATTATAGTTCCGGCCAAATGCCAAGAGACTAGTAAGAAGTGGGGGGGTATTAACAGAAAATGATTCTCCAGCGTTCAACCTACAACCTCAAACGGAAAAACGAGAGTTTAAAAATGATGACGTTAAAAAAGAAGAATAAAAGGCTTCTTTTTCCCATCGCTGCCACGATGAGGTTTGGAGTTCTGCCAGGTTTTCGGGTAAACTGCCAATACTCGTACTCTCACAGACAGTAAAACCACTCGATTTCTTCCATTCCGCTGATCGTACGGGACGTTAACAGGCTGAACAATCCCCGGTGCTGGTTTTTTGCTTCATTCTATACCTATACTACGGTTAGAGAGGTTAAATGCTGTCGCTGTGAACCTTCAGATCAGGGATATTGCAATATCCGAAAGGTGATGTGACAGCGATATCCACATCGGCTTTACGACTACATCCTGAGATTCGAGTGTCGGAATAACGAGTGAAAGATTAAAGTTCATGAGAGATATTCTGCTATGGGAGTCTTCCAAAGGGCCGACACAGCAAACTGTTGAGAACCCCATTTTCTAGTCGGTTTCGATTTATAGTATCTACACAAATTATTCACAAACTAGATAATATGATAAGAAGTATTATAAGTATTAAATTATAACAATAAGTACCTATTATAATTATGATTTATATACGTACCTACCTGATGGTCGAAGCTTATTACTGTAAGTTCCTACATCTACAAAAGATAGACGTTCGAAATTCAAGGGATCTTGAAATAGCAAGAATTTATTGAGCGTAATTTATTGGATATTTCCAGCTATTGAAATTAGTTGAATTATTTGGAACAATAAATATATATATTTATGCTGAAATTATAGTGATTTATCAGCACTACCTAGGTATGTACGTACCTACATTTGTACATTATTACGACTCTCCGGAAAGCTTCATTTTCACGTTGTCATTTCATTGAGAAAAAATCACTTGGGATGAATTTTACGACCATTCACATGTACGAAAACAAATTTTCATGTGGAAAGTCGGTTCATTGACGAAAATATTAATTTAGTGTCACCGAACTGTATTTTCCCTCGAATTTAGTTTTCGGTTTGCTGACGGATCGTTTTGAACAATCGTCATCTCGCTCGGTAAGTGTGTGGTTATTGTTGAACGTAGCTTTTACAAACACACTCTTCACATAAATAAACCGTATACCTGCCTTTCTACTCGTAGGTCTTACTAAAACGCGACGGTTTGCATTTCAGTCAATGTTTTTGAAATTATCAATTTGTAAATGCTTACATATTTAACCAAGAAAGCACAGAATCCCGCGCGGTCATGAATAATAATTTAACCGTAAATACATTTCGATACTTCAAACGGGGAAAAGCCTCTCCTATAAAGTTAAATTTGCTTTTTGAGCTGGTTTTTTTTCCGTGACATTATGTTGGTAGGTAAGCACTTGTCTGACACATCCCAAAACTTCCCTCTACAACCATAATAGGTAAGTGTGTTGTTGTCTAAACCAAAGTTCTCAGACATGTAAGTTTTGCCTGATCATGCTTCCACGTTTAACTGATTTAAACGGTTGAAGCCATACCTACGAGTTGGATAGGAAACTTGATGGTTGGGAGCTCAAATTGAGATGTTTATTATTTGGGAAATATTATATATAATAATTTCACTTGCTTCGATAAGAGATGAATGCGATAAATATACTAAATTTGATTCAGAAGATAAAATACGAAGAGATTTTGAGAATTTTATTTCATCTCTAGAATCAGCATCATCAAAGTTCTGCACAACAGTTCACACAAGGTAGAGGCAGTCGGCTGATAAGTTGCTTATAGGTGGGATTGTCGGAATTCAGCCAATAGTAAATAACTTGAAACTGCTTTCATTTGTCTATTCAAGACGTTTCGGGTCAACACTTTGACCCATCTTCAGGTAACCACCTGTAGATCAGTAGAAACACAGGTCCCAGTGGTTGGCACCTGCGTTCCTACTGATGTACAGGTGGTTACCTGAAGATGGATTGAAGTCTCAACCCGAAACGTCGTGAATAAATAGATGAAAGCAATTTGATTTTTTTTTTTTAATTGTCGCCGAATCCCGACAAATCCCATCTATACACAACGATTTATGTATACAAACTCTAGAGAATATAACGATTCCATCGATAGGGGTAGCCAAACCTCACCTATATTGGTGTCGTACATTACATAGTAGCTGGTGAGAGGACGAACAACGGTAGTGAAGGAACGCAATGAATATTCATGACCTCCCCTACGGATGTTTACGCAGGCAAACTTTTTAATCCGACCCGACGTGATCAACCTCCTCAAAACAGGTTGGGCTGCCCTGAACCGACGGGAAGTGTAACTTCCACCGAAACATGAAATTTTCGTTAGTGACGTATTACATACGTACTACGTATTACATTTTTACATCGAAATTATTTTGCAAGCTTAGCTGAGGGAAAGCAACACGAGTGGTTTCAGGGCTGGCAACAGGCTGTGCAGAATCAGGTGCATTTATAGACATTATGATAAATTAACTATGTGACTGCAGTCTGCAGAATCTCAAGTCTTGACCCTCAACTATACAGACCATAGGTGAGGCATTAGTCAGACAGTATTTATCAATGAAATTTTCAACAGTAATTCTTTCTACCAATTCGATTACTCAGTAATCAGTGAATATCAGGGATTGAATTGAGATTCTCAACTTCTCACCAATATCACTAAAAACTTATCATTTTATGATAAAATCTACAATTATCAGGCACCAAAATGAAAAAATTCTCAAGTATTGATATTTGAGAATTTTTTTGAAATCCGGGTATCAATTATCAACTTTTGAGATTTTTTTTTCAATTATCAAGTACCTATCAATTCTGGAGAATTTGTACATCAGAATTTTCTCAATTCTCATTTGTTTCTTCAAATTTACTATTTTGAACGCCATTAAGTTGGTATAAACCATGACCGGTTCACGGCCTCATTGAACCATAAGAGGGACAACGTGGGGTATTTAGTTGATTCTCACTTTTCAGATCCATGGGAAAATACTTCTCTTCCTTAAGGAAATTTCCCTAAGATCCTTTTTACTTTCTTCAGTTTATGGGAGAGTATTGGCCTAAAAAGAAAGGATTGGCCTAGGTTAGGTACCTAACAAAGGAATCATGACTCCATTCAGAAAAATCTTAAATAGATTTCCGTGTTGAGCATTTTTCCTTAAATGTTGCTTCCTATCTAAAGTTTCTCAGACCCATTTCAATAGCTTCAATTTCTTTAAAAACTTGCTCAAGTGCCTAAATTGAGTTAAAACTGTTTCTAAACCATATTAATTACTAAACAAGGTTGAAAAATTGCGTTGAGAAACATTTTTGGGAGAAATAAATCTTTCTCAGTGAGTGAGAATCATTTGTGAGATAAGAATTTTGAAAAAAGGTGAGTGAGAATTCTCAAAATTTGAGAATTGAGACTCTCAAAATTTGATTTTTCTCAAAAGTTGAGAATTCTCAAAATTTGAGAAATTCTGAAATTTCATGAAAAAATGGATTCTTGGGGTTAATCTAATACTAAAAACACTTTCTAACTTGCATCACGATATGCCACCTAAATTATCATTATCATGATATGAGACTCATGCTTGAGAAAAATGAGCCTCAAATTCAATCCCTGGTAAATATCTAATTAGTGTCTTGATGTAAGAATTAATAATATGGATATCTTCTTGCTAAAGGCTGATGCCGATTAAAGGGAACCTTCCTCGAAATGAGAAAAAATTGAAAAGTTGGGGAAGGGAGTTTTCCTTCTACAGTTAAATATTAGCTGGACCTTGATATAAGGTGAACCAGCATAACTCAGCCCATCACTGCGCATTCACCTTACTACTTCATCAGCAAATTATTATTTTTGACTAAGCTTGTATTGAATTTCGAACAATTAGGGAAGGCTCGATCTAGTATCTGGTATCCTGTTATGTGGGCTCTGCTCTCTAATTAACGCTGTTCGCGCATAAATATTGCTTCCGAGCCTAGCGATGGTAGAGGAAGCTTTGTGCTTTGAGCGCATTTTACGTTCCAGAGCTTACTGAAGAAATTTGCTTCCATGACTGTAGGTCTTTCTGTCCGTATTTCCTTGTTACAGCCATATCTTCCAAAGTTTCATTCCGATTTTTATAAATATTCAGGGATCGTGCGGGTAGGGGCCCTTGAGCTTCTATATGCATTTCATAATGATTGAAACAACGGTACGCTCTACGCATGAGCTAACGTAAATTTCGTTCACAATGAAGTCGACATTAATTTGTCTAAAATGATAAAATCAACACGATAATGAGTTTTGAACTCAATTTATTATCTTAAATTTATGTTGACATTTTGTCTAAACCGACTAACATCAACACGATCAAGAGTTTTGAACTCACACAATTTTCTCGGACGGAATCTTTGTGCCATTTCCACTTGGCAGTGTATTTTCTTACTTGTTTCAGTTCGAAGTTCAAACTGATATCCCTTTATTCGTATGGGGATTTTATGTTTTGGATATACCTACCTTTCATTAGGTAATATCATACTACCTACCTATATTCTGAATAAATATGTGAGGATCACTACCACAAAACTTATTTGAGCTCTTTCTTCATGTAGGTGTCTATTTCTCTTACCGAATGTGTTTTCATGCAGGCATTATACATAGTTCATATTTATATAACAAAAAAGTATAAAATTGCTTACTTTCACACCCCCGATTACTGGGAGAAACTCGCAGTAAATAAAAAAAGTAGTAATTTAGTGTAATCCCGCAGGGAAATCTCACTCTAATGCTGGGTAATTATCAAGTAGAGTAGTAATGGGGTTTCAGACCGAACAATCAGCCTCCTCGTTATCGGTTTAAGAGGGATTCACTTGTCGTCCCATTGGGACAATCGATTTGGATGGAACAATCGTTCGATATTCGGTAGGAGTGGAAGACCGAATCTAAAAGAAAAAAATTTATTGAAAAATATCGAAGCTTCCAGAATGAAGCGTTTCGTGGGAAGTTCTTCATAATCATTGGTGGAAATCGCCACTAAATTCCATTGCGAACCATCAGTTTTATGGGAATTGATGATTAATTCCAAATCGTATAACATAATCATCATGAGGTCTGCCAACTCATAACTAGATGCCAACGAAGAAATCCTCTTGGTGGTAATATTAATAGTGCGGTAATAACATAAATAATGCATTCTTCTATATTAAAAGTATCTATTCAGGGGTTCTTTACCGCGATCAAAACTTTTTTTTTTGTGGTTTATCTTGTTAACAGCTCTGAAGATGCTATACAAATATAGCGAAACGTTAGCATGAAAGTCTAGTTTTCATTAAACCCTACCGACTCTCAAGAACCAATAGTTAGTTACTTATTAAAAGTATCCTCACGATCTTTTTAATATTCAGGTTGTGAAGATATCTCCAAACTTCTCAAAGTTTGTAGTAGGCTGACGATATCAAAGCACATAGCACGGAGAGACTGAGAAAGGCAGAAGGATGAGTTCAGAAGGGGATGCGGGGAACGTCGGAGCGCACAGGTTTGTGAAGATATCGTTTGCAATACTGAATCGAAGTAATGAGTAGTCTCAGTTATTTTGATTTAAATGAACTCTTGAAAATATTAACGTATCAAATTAAAATGATAGTGAAGAGCGTAGGCCTCACAGCAAAAGACCAGAATTCGAGTCCCTGTGAATAGTTGTCTCCCGATTAATTTTCCTGTTTCTCGCTTCATAAATAAATACAGGTACTGAAATAAGTTCCAAGGCCAAGGAGTAGGCTAGGAAAGGGACCAGCACCGTTATGATTTTTGACATTTGATGTCTTTGCTCTGGCACATAACTCGAAAACCGTTAGGAAAAAGCGTTACAAATAATTGTGATGATTTTCACTTACAACCAATATGTAGCTAGGGAAAAGTAACTTCAGCAATTTTCATCGCACGAATATCTTACACCACTCGTTGGAAAGCTCTCAATTTATGAATACTACAATTAAGTAGGTATAACAACTGCGCTACTGGGGTAGGTGATGTAGCATTGTTCGAAGGCCCCTGAATCCCTTCTTTAAATACATAAAATGTCCCAATGTGTTGCAGAGTCGTATGCAAGCATTTGAAGTAGGTTTCGTTTATTTTTATCTAAAGATGCAGCACCTATACTTTTTCCTGAATACTTTTTTAATAATGGTATTGAATTGGGTTTTTCGTAATATACGATATCCCCACCTCTCCGTATCCTCTTGCTATATACGGTCGTGGTAGTGCAGAGGAGAGGAGCCCATTTTCTGAAAATTGCCTCTTGAACAGAACTGATAGCTAAGCCCACTACACTGCGCTGGTCTCGCTGCTGAGCAAATAGTGTTAAAACTATAATTGATTTTATTATTCGTGAAATGAAAGGGGTTTTCTCCGTAGGCTGTCGGTACCAAGTGTCTTGCAAGTTGGTCACGAACTATATGGGCGTTTGGCATCTGAAAAATGTATTTGCCTTAGGAGTTCCTTATTGAGCTAGTCTTAAGATTCTTTGCATTGTTGGCCTTGCCTTGAAATAACTAATCTCACGTGGGTTTGAAGGCCTTTCGAAGATTCTCGGGCCGCAGAAATGTTTGGCGGCGAACCCCAACGCGTGTCCGTCGAACAGCTCCCAGAGCCGCTGAAAAACCGTCTGAGAGCACTCAAGCAACTCCAGGCCACAACTGCTGTTCTAGAAGCTAAATTCTTCCAAGATGTGAGTAATTTATCTCATTCGACATAATTGTTATAATAAAATGCGTATGGTTCGTAATAGTCAGTTAAAAAAAAATTAATCCCCTACCTACCCATGTAGGTACCTAAATCGGCGTATATAATTTATCACCTAAATTCGGCAGTTCAAGAAATTATGTCCATCAGAAGGGTGATGTGGAAATAGTTAATAAATAACTTTAATTTATCACCCTTCTGGATATTAATTCCTAATCTACCAAATTGTATAATTAAATTCAAAGATAAGCGGGGTGTCAATAGATAACCAACATCAGCCATTATCTCTAAGCTTAGAGGCTAACCGGATTACCAACAGTTAAAATAATATATGAGAAAAGGTGTGATACCATCATACCCCC
>JAEMON010000006.1:31553468-31565784 GCA_030264115.1 Lygus lineolaris
TGAATACCCCTAATATCGACGCTTTACCACATGACCTATAAAGGATTTTTGCAGTTTTTAGCGCTACTAAAGCAGTAACTTTTTACGCCTTATCCTATCAAGAATCGTTTTTGAATATCGTATCAAGCTATTTCTCCACATGAAGATTGAGAGAAAAACAGGTAGTACCTAGTTTAAATTCTGTGATAAAAAGTTCCATTCATGCAGCATGAGTTGGTGAGCAAATTTTCAAAGAATAACTTTGACCGATTTGGTGGGTGATTCTTATAGGAAATTTCACGCTGATTCCGAATACACCCTATGTTCCTATCCTCAAAAACACGTTTTTTTTAGCGATTTTTGAAACTAAATGTTCAAAATTTGACCCCTTGGAGTACTCCAAAAATTCTGGCCAACGAACTCATCCTTATCTCATCCCGAACTCATACTTTTGATATTATTGACATTTTAAAATTTTGTTGGAATTTTTATCTCGATCCCTCGGGCAGATATCGTCTGGAATGACACATATATAAATATATAAATAAATAAACATATATATATACATATAAAAAAGTGTTAATTTTCAGGAATCGTTTTAGAATAGTCTGGAACGGATTTCCATGAAGAAAATTTTCAAAAATTTGCATTACAAAAATTTTGAAGTCATTGCAATAGCTTCATTTTCTTCTAAAATTCGCTAAAAGCTGCTGGATATATGCGATGAACGTCTTTACGGTTTCCAATGGAAAACTGGTTGGAGATTATGCCGAAGTGGTTTTTGAGTCAAATGGACAGATACTTGTAGTTTGAAAATTAAACAGTCATGTCTCCTGAAAACCTAAGAAAAACTTGGACAGGTCATGTTGCCGCTTAAGCGTCGATATATAAAAGTAGGTACCTGAATCACATTTTATATAGGTCAGTTTTCAGTAATCAGTATGGACATTCAGACGTTTGACTCTGAGGTCAACAATGAACCACAGCTATCTCACCAGTCGAGCTCAGTGGTTTAGTGGCGTCGAGCAGTTAAACCCTCGTTGAATCCTCACGTGAAAGGGATTCGGAGGTGGCATCGGAAATCGTACTAACGCCAGTCCAGTATCGTGAGGATTAATAGGAGGGAAATTCCATCCCCGCTGCTTGTTTCCTCGGTCGCATTTAAACCCGCATTTCCATGATGATAGCTGACCGTAGTTGATGATTTAACATCACGCTGCATCAGGCACTTTCATAGGGATCATATGATTATAATCAATTATGATTATGACTGTACTGAACGGGTTACCACTGGGGTGGAGCTTACGCTACAACTCTGAATCCGGTAAAGAAAATCAAGAAAAGTAAATTCTTTGAACATACTGAACCACTTTTTCTTAAGCTGAAAATTAGGAAGTTTCACAATCTTATTGAAGCAAATAGTGAGAAACGAGTTCTGAGAGAGAAACGGTTCAATTTCATCCTGCTCATGAAGTAGTAACAAAGTTTCAATCTCAAGGTAAAATCGTAAAATGAATATCCCTCGTGTACAC
The DNA here is from genome assembly GCA_030264115.1 of Lygus lineolaris. Lineage (NCBI taxonomy): Eukaryota > Metazoa > Arthropoda > Insecta > Hemiptera > Miridae > Lygus > Lygus lineolaris. Next base: position 31,554,980 of record JAEMON010000006.1, read on the forward strand.
ACAACTGCTTCCTTGTTCCTTGAATGTATCTGGAATTAGAGTTTTATAATCATTTGCCATTCAGCGTCAAGAAAAGTTCCATTCATGCAGCATGAGTTGGTGAGCTAATTTTCAAAGAATAATTTTAACCGATTTTGTGGGCGATTCTTATAGGAAATTTCACGCTGATTCCGAATATACCATATGTTCCTATGTTTGGGATGGTATTTCACACCAAAACCCCCCAAAAAACACGTTTTTTAGCGATTTTTGAAACTAAATTTTCAAAATTTGCCCCCTTGGAGTACTCCAAAAATTCTGGCCAACGAACTCATCCTTACTTTTAATATTATTGACATTTTAAATTTTTTTTGGATTTTTTATCTCAATCCCACGGGCAGATATCGTCTGGAGTGACATATATACATATAAAAAAGTGTTAAATTTCAGGAATCGGTTTAGAATGGTCTAAAACGGATTTTCATGAACAAAAAGTTCAAAAATTTGCATTGCAAAAATTTTGAAGCCAGTGCAATAGCTGCATTTTTTCCGAAAATTCGCTAAAATGATGAGTTCGTTGGCCAGCATTTTTGAAGTGCTCCAAGGGGTAAAATGTTGAAACATAAGGGTCAAAAAACGAGTTTGTTGAGGTTTTTGGTAGAAAATACCATCTGAAATGGAGGAACATATTATGGAATATTCCCAATCAACGCAAAATTTCCTATCAGAATCACCCACAAAATTGGTTGAAATCATTCTTTGAAAATTCGCTCTCCAACTCATGCTGCATGCATGGAACTTTTCTTGAATTCATAATTATGAAATCTATTATAATAAATTTATTGGTGGTGGCGGATAAACTACTGTGAAAGCAAGATACGAGTGATGGGTACTCAAGCAAGAACTTGATTTTCATTCACTCACAGTCCAAAGCCGATTGGAACGCAGCACTCCAATTCAGTGAAGTGGGGGAAATGGAGGACACAAAGAGAAAGGAGAAAAGCTATTAGCTTCATAGCAGCTCCTCATCTCGTCGGTTAAGGACGCAACCCTAAACTTCTATGAGAAGTTGAAAAGGATGAAGAACTTCCACTATTTTATAAGAGTAGGACTGGAAGATTCGGCCGATCGAGAAATTAGCTTGGAACCGTGAGTCCTTCGAGTTTAAAGGCTCGTTCCTGATCAAATGAAAACTTTTTGATAAAGAGGGAGGGAAACTTTGCTGCTTTGACAACCTGGAAGGATTCCCAGATTGCTTTCACCTTCGCAGAACCTCGTTCGAGTTTTATCACTGCTAGAAAAATATTTTTACACCCAGCAAAATCACTTCTTCCTTCTAAAAATGCGTTCGAGAAGTGTGACATCCACTTCAGTCGTTCATTGGCGTTTGAATCGTATAAAGTACTGTACTTTCTACAGCTTTTGAAAACTGGCGATACACAAATAATAGCCCTATTGACGAACGTACGTAATTGTGTGTCGATGGACTTATATGTATGTGTAATAACTATTTTTGTGAATAAATAAATAAAATAAATAGGTACTTATTCCAATAAGTGAAAACCTAGTACCAAGGTATTTTGGGGAGCTCCTCGTGCAAAACGTAGGTAATACGTATTTCATATATTACCTCCACATCTATTAAATGTGATAAACACATTCATATTCGATTAATGTTCACAACTATTATTTAGAGCCCCGTTTCCCTTTTCCAGTAACGTCATTAGCATTTGGAGAGGACTTGATCAATTTCTTAGGAACTCTATTTTCTACGTGCCTTTCAAGCTAATTTTTAGATTTCAAAACATGAGAATGAAAAATTGTGTTAACACACTGCCAGAAACGCATGTAACCGAAGACAGAGCACTCGATAAGAGATTCAAGGGCCGTTCTCTTTATTAAGAGGCGATAAGGTGGACTAGACTAGAGGTTCTTCCAGAACACGTAGGAAACTTCAGTGTGGTAAGGTATACCTTAACAAAGTAGAAGACGGAAGAACGTCGGGTTTCTGTTAAACTGACGTAAGAAGTTTATCTGAAGAATAACTTGTTGAGTAGGTATCTTGTTTCCGGTTTATATGATCACGCAATGTTCTCTGTAGATTTGTTCCTTTTAAATAAGGCTGAATTCGGGCCCCAGATTGAAAAATGCACGATAGCAACACCTACTGATGTCTAATTCAGTTCTGGCACTGATACTAATAATTTTAGTAGAGATAGTACTACACCTTAATTTTTTTTTAAATGATCTTCCAATCTTGAACAAGTGCTTGAAAAATTAAATAATAAAATCGAAGAATAAAGTTGAAGAAAAAAAATGAACTGAAATAGAATTTCCCAAAGTTGAATAGGTACCTACTGTACTTAGAGAATTTCCAGTCATAGTTTAGGTTACCACAAAACTGGCTGCTGATACTGTGAGTCCCAGCGCTGTCAATCTAGAACAGAAGAGAACCATAATAAGTACCTACATTCAATTCATATTATTAATAAAACAGTTGTGTCCAGGAAAAATTTTTGAAGAATTTGATTAAATATATAGTATCTATATTGTATCTATTATAGTATATATATTGTATCTAGTATATATAGTATCTATATATAGTATCTAGTTTCGTTATAAATTCAAATAGGAATGTTTAATTGAAATCATCAATAGTAGTTATTAAATTTTATTTAGTTCACACCTTATCTAATTCAAGCCATCAGACCATTATTGCTTGTGTGCCTTATTCTTCACTGTAAAGTAAATTCTATCCAGTAAAGTAAATTGTGAGTGAATATCGAGTTTATTATCTCTCTACAATCGGACAATATCTCCTCACGGACCCCTCCCGCTCCCCAATAATTAATGAATCCTATTTAAACCACTAGTATGAGTTATACATAAATCTTCCGTTTCTTTGATTCGAAACACATTTGGCTGAATGAGTTACAATTAATTGCAAACGGTTTAGCTTGGGGCTTAAAGTGAAAAGCGTCTTTTGTGAAGGGTAGTAAGAGAGAAGGAGATGATGCTAGAGGCTCTAACGGTTCACCCCTCCTCCAGGAAGCCCTAATGTCTTCCCTGTGTCAAGCCTGGATCTCTTCTTGATGCCGCAATACATCCCTCCCCATTTCTCTCCGCCTTCTCCTTCATCTTCACCCTTCAACAGTTAATGCAACCTCTTTCTATACCGCGAACCCCCTTTAATATACCTCGCTGGGATGGAACCGGCCCAGGGACTTATCTTGGTTCAAGACAAGGAGAACCTTCGCCAACAAAAGCCGCCATCTCTTTTGGTGTCCATGACAGTGAACAATGTGACGCGAAAAACTTCTTTTTCTCTCTATTCCTTTTTCTTCTTTCCCTTTGCTGTCACTGTGGAGCTAACGTGATTGCTCACAAAGCACGGCACATTGAGGTTCCAATTCGAATATATAGCAGTGCAGAAGAAGGTATTGGAGTTCTCGGCTGCATACCAGCACAACAAAGAGTTCTCATCAGCTACGATAGACAACGACCAGTAAGTTGTCTCCGTTACTCTGTGCCAGTAGGTAACCATCGAATATAATTTGGACCAGTCTCTTTACTCTGGTATAGTTACATACCTATCTGAGGTCGAAAATGCTGCACTTCCTAGTTGCAGACAGATATGACCTTTTACACGGTGGGTAATGATAAAAATGCTGAAGTATATATAAATTGTGAGGAATGACGTTACCTTAGATATTAGAGTAATACTTTTTTTAATCTTAGTTGAATAAAATGAATGAATAAATCGAATTAATAGATAATTACGCCCGTTAGTGGCACTAGTCCAAGTTATATTAAGTGTGATTCTGCCAACTATTCAAATGTCTCAAATTCATCCAATTACCTTCATCATTCAATTAGGTATCGCCTAACTCAATCGCAACTAGGGAACATCTTGGCCAAATGTTACGAAACAAAATTATTTTTCTGTAAATAATGCTCTCCAGGCAGGTAGGCGTTCGCGGCGAAGAAGCGTAAGTAGGTATATCCTCGTGTTCCGGAATGAGACAGCGGGAGCTCAAGTTTCTCTGATGGCAAGCCCTCATCCACACTTCCACGAGGTGCCACCAGTCCATTCCATTACTATAGTACCAACCAAGTCATCCTCTCGCCTATTGGGGCACTTCGTCCACTTGTGCAGTCGAGCTATCTTCTCCTTGCACGCACACCCCCTTGAGTGCTCATTTCGTGCACTCACCCTGTACTGGCTTTCAATCTGTTCACCTAGACAATTCACTAGATTGAAAGCAACCTGAGGCGCGGATCAAGAACTGGAAGCTACCAGCCAACTTAGTAGAATAGCTGACCAGCGACACTGACACCCCAGCCACCAACAGACTTTCCTTCGCTTCGCCAAACAACAGCACTCTCTCTCTCCCTGGCCACATCTCGTCCATAATGTCTCCTGGGAGTCTGGTGAGGCTTTCCTTATCTATGTTCTCCAGAGGCGCCATCCGAGCATCTTCTGCTCCACCTGAGGACAGCCAGGAGGAGCCCCCAAAGAGGGAGAGATGTACCGAAGAAGTACCAAGCGCGAGCGGGCGAACATCCGGTAGCCCATTCAGTTCCGATTTAGGTTTCCACAGTTTACAATAAACTTATTTGTCCTTGAATTCATAGTGCCGTTCACTCTTTCCTACCCATCCCCAAAACTGATCTGGTACACATATTTATAATTGAGTAAGTGTATTGGGTAACACACTGTTAAGTAGGCAAGTTTTTTCAAAACCTTGAAAAATACAGAGATGTGTTTTTCTAATAAATTACTAAAGAGAATTTTTAAATGATCGCATTCTATGTTTCCAGTTAAGTTGTCAACCGTAATCGTATCTAAAAAAAAACATTTCGAATGAATAAGAATAAATAACGCATTATTTTCCATTTTTCCACCCCCCCAGTTGTTCGGGAAGTTGAGAGTTCAAGTAAAGAGTTCATCGTGAGAAAAATTATTTTATTATTATAATTTGGATTCTCTTCCCTCTTCCCCCAATCTAGAAACAAATTTCCGTTAAAGGAGCGTTGCGATTTTCCAACAGTCAATTGACTTGTTTTCGTTTTTTCTCGCCGGAGGTCCAGTGGAAAACAGATCACGTACAATGTATAAACAGCCTGTAGGAATTCAATCCAGACATCTCGATGCTTATTCTCATTCTGAGCGCGATACCGGTTGTGTAGCTGGAGTCGTGAAAGGATAATGAAACATTTCACTGCTTCCTATCCGCGTTTCTCGCGTTTTTTCTATCCCGTTTAGACTCAGCGTCCGCCTAGAAAAACAAGAAAAACGCCTTAGCGATCGAGATTTGTGTCCCCGAAATCAAATATCAGTTGGAGCGGGATTAGAAGATCGACAAACTTTTTCGACAACTTGTTGAGCCGCTTTAGCCATAAAATACATCTTTCGTGCGAACACCCAATCCGGTAGGGTTTTTTCAATTCCCATTTTGGTATTTTTTATAATTACAGCAAATCAAGTGGTTTCCAGTGAGAGATGCACTACGCTTCTCTCAAAAGATTCTATTTCTCTCTAAGGGACTATTTGTTGGCATCTGCTTAGCTTGCTTCACTCACCTCCCAGGGGGAGATCGATTCCAGGAGAGGATCACTACTGGCTGACTGATAGCCATGCTATTTTACTTCTTAGTTTAGGGACAGACGTAACAAAGGAAGATGTCATTGTTTCTGTCGTTTAGTCGACCTCTCCAGGCATTACTTCGGGTCTAAAACGTCAAATGCAATTGTGGTAGTTTATGTCGTCCGTTGGAGTGATATCTTCCAATATTTGGTCGGGATGCGGCCCAAGGTTGTAGAAAGAAAAGGAGAAACCACACAACCACACCACTCCACCTCATTCTACCTTTAATATTGCTGACGTTTCGTCCACATCACGTGGACATCCTCAATGCTAGAATAGGGTGTGCGCATAATTCCCCACCGGGGAATTCTCATTTATGACCTCGAATTTGGGTTCAGCATTCTCAAAACCCCTGTGAGTCACTTTTCAACTGGATATTCCGTCTGGTTGAGCCAGAAAAGAGCTGGAAAGAGGCGCGTGGCGACAAAATTATTTCTGCACTGACTTCATCATTATTAACTTCAAGACCCTTGTATGCTGATAGGATGCCCTTCATGTTGCACCATTTTGGAAAGCTCTCGCTAAGATCTATCATTTGGAAAAGGAGAAAAAAACTATGCGCACACACCATTAAACATAACGAAGTCATAAACTCAAGCAAACAAGGATCAGTCTGAGGACAACCCAACAACATCAGAACAGGGACTTGTCACCAGGATGGCAGTCAACAAATGGCTCTGTTGAAATTAGTTATACGTACAAATAGAGGTAGGTAGACAAGCACCTTTCCTGCAATTCAGGGTTCAGAATAGGAGTAGCAGAAATTTGGAAAGTAGCTGTAGAGCTTGCCTGGGACAAAAACTTATTGTGAACATCCCACATGTTCAAAAAATATTTTTGGAAGAGAATTTCGTAAAATAATATCGTTCAGATGAGGAGTTAAATAAAATTTATCCATGAGAAAAACTCTTCTTTTCTACAACCCTGGGCCGCGTCCCGACCAAATAATGGAAGATGAAATACAATCGGAAATTTTGATTTTGGGGGAAGAGAATAATACCTCATCCAAGTGAAAACAAAGCTCCCGCTATCTTTAGCACACTTGGAGGCAAGGCTCTCAGCTGGGTAAATCTCATGTAAACCAAACGAAGATCACGACGTTTCCATAATCGGAGCAACGATTCGAAACCCCCGATCATTTCCTCCTCGCCCTCATCAACGAACCAGCTTGCTATGTGCCTGCTGACTGTATTCACAAGACCCTTGTCCCCAACATTTTGTCCGCATTACTTCCTGATGCTTCGCAAAAACCCCAATCATAAATCATCTGGGTTTTTTCTGGTACAAAAGTCTCCTTAGATATCTTAGCCGACATTCCAGTTCTAGACTCTTCTTCCTAGAACCCCCTTTCCTCTGTACAATCCTCAGTACTCCACTCACACCACCTCTTCCCCTCATCTACCATCAAGCTTCCTTGAACACTGACGTTAAATCAGCGTCGGGACCCTTTTCTGTGAACCTTCCTCATGAATATTTTTCACACTCCGAATATTGTCGCCGGGCAAGTCCCTCTCCCAGGATAAAATAACATTCCGACAAAACTCTCTCCTGTCGCTCCTATTCCTTATTCTACCCCCCCCCCCCCCCCCCCCCCTCATCCGAATCCGGACTCCGTAATTTTTATTTAAAATACCACTCGCTTTCTTTATTGTTTGCTGGCCGTCGTCTTCTCTCACAACGATGAACGTGTTTTATCTCCATGTCCCTAATTCTGAATCACTCTTCCCCAGACACGAAATTGCGTGCTAACATAACAAAAACGTCTGCCAAGCTGGGTGGGCAGTATATAGCTTCCTCAGTTATGTAACATGGAATTATAGAATCAGCTAATCAACATCTCAGCAAAATGGAGGGAATAGTTCCGGAGTTATCAGTATATGACAATAATTCTTGGAGTGAGCCCTCAACTACACTCCGAATTCGAGCGAAATCGGTCCATTAGGAAATTCACGTTTGCGCATGCGCACACGCTACTAGTGGTTCGATGGCAATAGAATTCATAGGGGACGCTCAAAGGTATATAATAACTCGCGTATTCCTTGAAAATGTCACCGAAATCGGTCGAGTAGTTCCGGTGCTACGCAAACGATAACAAATTTCAAGTTTGCGCTTGCGCAGTAGCTAGTACTGATCTGATCGTGATGAAATTCATAGGTGATGGCTCTTAAACAAATCCTAGAATTTTTAGGCTCGGCCGTCGCGCCGTAGAGTCGGCTGAAGCATCGTGTTTTCGTTTTCGGGCTTATTAGACGAACTTCACAGTATTTATGTGAAAATGATTGATTCCCACATTTTCAACGACCCTAAAACGAATCAGTTGAGAGAAAAAAAATCAAAATTTCAACTCCTTCCCGGTACCCGAATATGAGTGTGGCTACGCATTTCTACGAATCGCCAATACTACACGAACCAATGATCTGAAATTTTGATGGTAGTTCAGGACAATGCCCTTCTTGGTCACAAATGAATTTCTTAGGTTTCGAATCAGTATTAGAGACTGCTCATGTCCAAAAGTGAAATACGCCGAGCCATGTAATCCAAGGATCACTCTAGACGGGATGTGATGATTAATGGTCAAAAGTCCTTTGAAAAAACGCGTTTTTTGAGGTTTTTTGGAGAAAGATATCATAAGATCATTAGATATAAAAAATGTCCTCAATTGAAAAAACCGCTAAAAACCGCTTGAAATTATTCTTATAAAATTTGCTCATTAACTTATATGCTTCATGATTGGAACATTTCGTCGATATTCGTTTTATCGATTCCTTTCAACCGAAAGATAAATAGGGTCAGACCGAACTAAATATAGAATACCCACTGACTCTCAGATCACTGTTGATTTGAAACACAAACGCTTCGTCGGTTGAGATATAACAACGTCTGGAAGGTTTATTTCGCCATCCATAGGCTCCAGTTTCTCCATATCTGCCGTCTCCTCGATCATTCGAGTTTGCCGAACATGTGTCAATTAAAGCTTCACGTAAGTACTCTTAGTAGCCAAATATTTCATGGAAAAATGTTTTAGATAAATTTCATATTTCAGAATAATGTTCCACTTGACAAGAGGATTCTCATTCCCAGGTTTGCTGAAACAACCCCATGAAAATTGGTGTGAGATGAGTGTGTCAAACTCAATTTCAGTCCATGAAGCAGTAGGGTTAATTGTCCTATGATATTTTTGTCTAATGAATGAAGAAATCTAATTATAATTCTACCGTTTGCATATCTATGCCGGCAGGGCAAAGGGGGTTATAAGCAAAAAGCTTATTTTTGGGAAATCAAAATTCAAAGGAAGTACATATTATATGCTCAAGTCTCCAAAATCGACTTTTGGATTTAAAAGACTTTTTTTTTGTGGAAACTGTTCCTCAGTACCTAAGGAGACTTCTGCTGTAATGTCATATTCTCATTCCAAATGGTACTACCGTTATTCATACTTTCATCAGATGTTGCACTTGACTCCTTTTACACCATGAGTGCAATGAAAACTCCTTTTACACAAACAAAAACCGTCTACCATTAGTGCAAAATCATTCCATTAGGAACAAACTGAGAAACCGTTGTTTCATGAAATTCTCGTTTGCGCACACAAACAAGCTGCTCGAGGGCCGACGGCAATGAAATTCAAAGGGAACCGTCAATGGGCTAACCCGCACTATCCCTGGAAATTCACCGAATTTGCGCATGCGCAGTAGCAATTACTGATCCAATTGTGATGAAATTCATAGGGATTCTTCTTGGAGTCAGCCTCCAACTACACTCCAAATATGAGCAAAAGCGGTCCATTAGGAATTCGGAAACTGTGTAGTTTCATGAAATTCAAATTCGCGCACACGCTGAATATTTATCTGAGAGTAATGGAATTAATGATGGCGGTTTAGGGCCTATCTCGCACAATCCCTGAAAATTTCACCGAAACTGGTCGGAATAGTTACCGGTAAGTATGCCTGCGCCAATAAATTTCAAGTTTGCGCATTCGTAGTAGGTAGTATTGATCCGATTGTGACAAAATTCATAGGTTATCATCTTAGAGTCTTCCCCCCAAATTTGAGCAGAATTGGTCCATTAGGAACTCAGAAACCATTATTTTAGGAAATTCATATGTTTGCGCATGATGCTTCGGTAGTGGTGGAGCAAAATTGCGATGTACTTACAGCATGAAGTTCATGAACCGTGCTGAGTAGGGAGCTTTTTATAGATCAGCTCGATAAATAACGATCAATCCTCTGAACCTCATAACAACAAAATCCATTAGTTATTAGTGAACTGCTGGAAGTAGGTAGGTACTAATTCTTGTCCTTAGGCAGACTTGAGTAATTGGTAAATCGTACAAAATGATAGGCACCTGCTTCACAACGAAAAAAGATCGGGACACTATAAGTTTTTGATGAGAGGCCAAGTTGGTGTTCCCAACTTGTTCCAGAGTCTGTTTTATGAGAGAAACTTTCCCGAGGGCCTCTCGAAGGGAATGAAAAGCGGCAAATCCGATGAAATGCTTCCTCATAATTCATAAAGCAGCTATCCGTAAAAGATGGTAGGCATGGAAAAAATAGAGAGAAAACATTGAAACGTAATGGAAAGGAGAACTAGCTACGGAGTTGGAGCGACAGTTATTGCAGAACGGTTTATTATTTACCTTTACATCACCCATCTCCAAATCGACGGCTATGAACAAGCATGACATAACTCCATATACCTAACTTTTCAGGAGAGGGAAAAAACTGAATCTCTGACTACTTATACATATAAGTCATGGGACCAATATACTACGAAACCATCGAGTCAGCACTGGACTTCCAAGAACTCTGAGCGTGGGATCAGCCGTATCAGCAGGATGCAGATAGCAAGCTAAGAGCTTCCTTTGTCTCACCGAACTCATATAAGGAGCTCGCACCAAACCAAGCTTCACTCTCTTGTGTAACTCCATTCCACTCTGTACTCTTGTAAATCAATTAAATTGTTTTTTTAAAAACTCTAACTCTCGAAGTCTCGAGTTATTTTATATACAACGAAAAAATTGATTCTTTAAATTTTTTAGGTCTAACTCAGAATCATCAGTTACACCAGAAGAAAATTTAAGAAGTAAATTTTTCGCTATAACTAGTCAGATAATCAGTTTTTCCCCTCTCCTGAAAATTTGGGGATATTGAGTTATGTCATGCTGGTTCTTAGCCGTCGA
>JAEMON010000006.1:31595095-31605621 GCA_030264115.1 Lygus lineolaris
TTTGCATTACAAAAATTTTGAAGTCGTTGCAATAGCTTCATTTTCTTTGAAAATTCGCTAAAATAATTTAAATATGAAACTCCAAGAATTGATTTCAGTGGAAACTTGGCATAACGCATCCACTGTCCTATTTAGTATAAAAAAGGTAAATTTTTTCTCGGTTACTCCAGTCATATTTTTGGAGTACTCCAAAGGGTTCAAATAATGCTGACAATTCACAGTCAAAATCGCTAAAAACGCGTTTTTGAGATTTTTTCAGTAAATTACCATTTTAAATATGGGCACATAAAAAATATAATAATGGTATATTCGGAATCAGCGTGAAATTCCCTATAAGAATCACCCACCAAATCAGTGAAAATGATTCTTTGAAAATTCGCTCATCAACTCATACTTCATGAAGGGGACTTTTTACTCATACGTACTTTTCACCACATGTTACATATTTATCTCTTTGACAAAATATAAATTTTTGAAATCTTGCGTAAGTAATCGATCAGAATACAACAAAAACTGCCTTCGTTGGTGATGACTGTTGAGTCCCAGTTCAGCTAAAAAACAATTTCTTTCCATTAGTGGACATTCCATCCAGAGATTGTAAAGGTCCATGGAAAAATCTTTCCGAGCCCGAGGTAACATCTGTGAAACCAATGTAGGCTGAATTGCCTCATCGGGAAACGTCAGGAGTAGGAATTGAGTTGTGTCTGAGTAGGACGGGCATTTATCGGATGCTTTACCGTGGCCACTACATTTTCTTCGGCTGCCAAACGCATCAATCTTCATCAAGTACCGGAAAGAGAAGTGAATCAACGTCAGCCACAAATATTCTCACAGGCCAGAGAAATAGGGGAGCAATGCTCTCTATTTAAGCTCGACGTTTCCAGATTTGAACCAGCTCAGAACGGCTCCAGTGTTCCCTATACTTACAATGTTTGTAAGTTTGATATGATTTCGCTATCATTAATGTGCTGATTAAACCTCACCGCAATGGTTTTATCGAATACAGGCATTTCGTGATTTCATCCATTTCTATTTCTATAACGATTAAATTAAACTATTGCTTTGATTTTAACTATTGCTCTACTTGTATTTTTCCAAAGCTATTCTATTTGTGAACTGTATAAGTAAACAGCTCATGTAGCACTATTGTTATCAACTTCTTTTATATAATTTATATATACTACCAATATTACCAAATTCCGTTTAATACACTGTGAAATCTAAAGTGATTATCTAATGCAACCTTCATAATACAGTGAATAGAAATCACGACATGGTATTATTGTAATACACCTTCTCCACGAAAAAGAGAGAGAAGACCTATGCAATCTGAAAGTACAAAGAAGGGATAGGCACAACAACTATCTAAAAGAAGGGCGTTGAGCTGAATGGTGCGGAAATACGTGCGCTCGGCCAAGAATGGAATCTAAACTGTCGCTAAAGAAGGTACTTGCGGACATTCGAAATAACAAAAACAGTATTTCACGAAATGGTTCTATCACTTAAATCGAATTGAATGAGGACGTTAGAATATAATCGTACACTGAAGCGGGATGGACCTGTATAAGAGGAGGCAGTATTCAACCTGGAGAAAAACACAGAACGAGCTTTTCTGATTTGGAGGATGATTCTTATGGTTTTGATTAAAATTTTAAATGGAAGACAATGATCATGCAGCCTCACGAAAAATCTTCAAAAAAGTCCCATTCATGCAGCATGAGTTGATGAGCGAATTTTCGAAGAATGATTTTAACCGATTTGGTGGGTGATTCTTATAGGAAATTTCACGCTGATTCCGAATATAACATATTATGTTCCTATGTTTAAGATGGATTTAATTCACACCAAAAGCATCACAAAAGCGATTTTGGAGTCCAAATTTTCAATATTTGAACCCTTGGAGTACTCCGAAAATTCTGGCCAACGAACTCATCCTTTCTTTCGACATTGACATTATTGACATTTTCTAAATTTTTCCAGATTTTTAGCTCGATTCCTCGGTCAGATATCGTCTGGAATGACACTTATAAGTATAAATATAATATAGGTTTACTTATAAAAAACGTTTTAATTTCAGGAATCGTTTTAGAATGGTCTGAAACGGATATCCATGAAGAAAATTTTCAAAAATTCGCATTACCTGTTTAAATTTTGAAGCCATTGCAATAGCTAAAACTACCGTGGTAATTATACTTTGAAGTGGCATGATTAGTTTTTGGTTTGGCTCAAGCTACATCGAGCATGGCTCAAAATTCGGCAATGTTAAAGTTCACGTCCATTAAAGACCATTCAACTGTATCCCTGGGCGAATTTACTGGGGGTTGTTTGCAGCTGTTCTCCCACGGGTTACACAAACTTCAGGAATCAATCAGACCGTTCAGTGGGGGCGACCATCAGCCTGCGATTCTGTTTCGGCGAACTTATTCGAAACTGGGCAAAGTTAAAACCGAACTTAGAGCGGCGGTTAGAGCTGAGAGGATGTTTAAAACCTAAAGCCGTCTGCTTTGGCTTCAACGGAATGACAACTTTTCTCGACCACGATGTGGAAAAGCTAAATAGTTCCGTATGGGTCTCCAACTTTTACTCAACTAAACTTTGTCAGGCGGAAGGTTTCTTTTTCTATGTGTATAGTGTAAATTTGTGTATAACTGCGAGTGAGGAGTACATGTTTGTGAAACTACTCGTTTCAATGTCTGCTAGGCGGAACTTTCTGGTAGAAAAACAGTACGGACTCGTTAGTCACCATTAGTACCTAGTTCAGGATCCGTTGGAAAGCGACCGAGTGTTTAGTTAGGGCTGGTGGTAGAGTTAGATCTCTTTATGTTGATGTCCGTCATTTTGTCACATTGTATTGAGTAAGCCACGTTACGATCAGTCATTAACTAAATTTATTCAGTGAGCTACGCAAGGGTAACCAAATTTAGGATGCTCTGTTCGATCTCATTCTCAATTTTCAATATGTTATATGAACTATGGGTGGAATCATCCCACCTAGAGGAATGTGAAACTACTAACATCTACTAATGTGTACCACTAATATCCAGATCTGATGAATCTGATGAATTTCCAGATCTGAGAAAAGGGGACAACTGGGATTTTACCTAATTAATTAAATTAACAAACAAGTCTGACGGATTGCAATGGATGTTGTTGGAAGGCGAACCAATGACTTGTCACGGCAAGATTGCAGGAGAAGACATGAAACCATATTATACAAACGGTACTTGCAAAACATATCCCGTCTACTCACAATGGCTTATTTTTCAAGCTGCCGAGCTCAACCAAGAGCGGCATCAAATTAATTCAGAGGCTACGGATAAGTATATGCAGGAGTCACAGGTAGCTTCTCGTCAAATAGAAGAATATTCTCTGTTATTTAGAACACCTTGAAATGAACTCTGAGAAATACAAACGAGCAATTTTTTAAACGATAATGATTGTCTGTGTAATTCAAACCGCGCTAGTTCAATCATGACCATTGTAACATAGCGACCAGGTAGTTGATACCAGTTCACATGTTACTGTTCCAACTACGCCTACTCCCCCTCCCTACCCTCTCCTTGCTCTCTTTCTAGTTCTTCTCGAGACACCGATCACGTAAGTTGATTCGATATAAAAATAACTAACTATTCCCTTACCCTTGCGGTTCAACCCTTAAAATAGGTATTTACCATTTTAACCCTCCCCATAAAATACGAGCCTAACAACTTGTGATTCAATAAGCTAACACAGTAGGTAATAGGTATCTATTGCATTCCTATCACACAAACCACCTTCCCCACTTCTATATCTGAGAAGGTACTTATAATTGAAATAGCATACCTATATAAATTAACATGACAGATAATAAAGATGGTACCGTCCATCGTATATATATACAGGAAACGAAACAAAAATGATCGCATGATCGATTGAAATGGTGAAGTTGAGATTGCCTGTTTTAAAATAAAACGACAGAGTGGAATCATTAATGAGATGAGGATGAATAGAGGATTGAACCAGAGAAAAAGTGGGTAGGTAAAATGCTAATAAGTTGGAGGTTATACTTTTCAAGTTTTCTGCTCCCATGCACTTGTTGATAAAAGGTGAGCCTTCGGAGTAAATCCAACTGGTTGAAACTGTATTTTACATCTACCTTCTAATATCAGAATCAGAAGAGGTTGGACGATAACGGATGAGTAATTTCAGGAAATCTGATAGGATGGTAGACTACGTCCCACAGTAAATTAGTCCCTTTAGCTCCATTCCAACGTTTTCCGTACCTTCTCAATTTATTGTTAATATCATACCCGAAGGTCCAACGCTCGGGAATGGGATTTATAAAATATGAGTCTGTTCACAGATAACAGACTGTAGTTGTAAAACCGAGTTTTCCTTGGTTTGGCCGCTTATTTAATTAGTACTTAAAACAATTATATACCTGTAATTTTTGTGATTCAAACATCCATACAGTATCAAGTGCCATCTACTCAGTTTTCTGAATACATACTTCTACATCTATTATCGGGCATTGTGTATTAAGGATGTGAGGACTTGAGAATTAATAGGACTTTATTGCAAAAGTTAAAAAAGGGGAAAGTGACACTTGGACCCAAACTTACGGGACAGTGACTTCAAAATAGTGCATCTGAAAGCAAAATTGACGGGGTAATATTGTAGGTAGCATCATTAGGATTACGTCATTGTTTTCATTACAGTTGAGTTATTTGGTTACTGTTCTAATTTTGCCCCGATATGTGTTGACATCGTATTGCAGCTGAAGGCGGCAATACGATGCCACAACGCAGAAAGATTGGTAGAAGTTCTCCCACTAGTTTTGCTTAGCTTACGCTCATATTTTAAACAAGATTTAGGATGTACAGCTGCTGAGTTGGTATATGGCACAACATTAGGCCTTCCCAATGACCTTTTTGAAGAACGTTCCAGCACCGCCCCATCTCATGAATTTGTTGCTCAGCTGAGAAACACGATGGATGCGTTACGGCCACAACCAGTGCGATCACACTCACGTTCAGCAGTTTTTGTTCACCCTGAATTAGCCACGAGTTCACACGTCTTTGTGAGACGTGACAGACATCGCACGTCATTTCAGCCGCCATACGATGGGCCATTCCTTGTCAAGAAGAGAAACGAAAAGACGTTTGCCCTGCTGATTAAGGGCAAGGAACAGAGCACTTCCATCGACCGACTCAAACCATCCTTCCTGGGACAATCTTCAGAAGATATTCAGCAAATGCCTGATATGTCACAGCAACCCGCTCCGCTTCAGGAGAACACTTCTGTTATTCGTCCACAGAAGCCCGAAGATCGCGAAATGGAGTCCAATTTCAGAAATTGCCCACTCCAAGAGGAACTTCAGTTAAGACCACCACAAGGACAACCGAATTCTCCTGAAGAACGCCCAACTCAAGAGGAGCTTACCGCCCCATCCGTACCTCCCATTTGTCAATCAACAACCCCACAGGAATCCCCTTTACGAGGAAAAACTCGCAGCGGCCGGACTGTCAGATTCCCCGCTCGTTTCTAGGATTACATCCTTTATTAGGGAAGGGGATGGTTGTAGGTAGCATCGTGCTACCTAGTTGTTTGGATTATGTTATTGTTTTCATCACAGTTGAGTTATTTGGTTACTGTTATAATTTTGCCCTGACATGCGTTGGTTCACAAAAATATAGTTTTCCTTTCTCGCTGGACCAAGTTTTTACATTCCAAAAAGTTAGAATTTAAAGTTGCGTTATTGCTGTTGGGAAAAGTATTGTTGCTGTTAATCGTAGTGAACACGAGTAGGTACACCGTGTCGTTACAATATAAAGGCCAATAATTATAGACGTCAAAAAGAAGAATTCTTTACCGTACGAGGGGGCCTTTCAAACTCCCACATTGTTCTTACGTAAGGATCTCTAAATCCTTTGTTCTCACCTGAACTGTTTCTGAATAGCTCTAAACCTGAACGGTTCCTGACTACAGTTTGTCGCACGGAACGTGAAATGAAATGACTATATTCATATGATCGTAATTTATATTTGCCTGTATTTATGTTCGTTCCTTTTTCACGGCTTCAGAGATCGTGATCGGATTATTCGTAAACTGATGTGTACTAGAAAAGACTTAGGCACTCGAGCATTGTACAGTTTTAAAAGAATTGTTCAACCAAAATCAAATTTCCACATAAATTTTGCATTCAGGCTTCCTGAACTATGTTGGATCCTTGTCTGTCAGTCTTCATGTCTGTCTGTGGTCAATTCCTTGAACCGAGAAGTTGCAGGAGTAGTGCGGGTTAGACCCTACATGGACTCTTATGCATTTAATGGGAAATGGATGCATTTAATGGGAGATGCATTTAATGGGAGATGCACGGCAGACGTTGAATTTTTTAAATATAATTGGGAACAAAAGCATTGATGTTTATCAGTTTAGAAAAATCTCAACACCATCAGAGGATCATTACAATATCAATTTTCCCTGATGCGTTGAACTTCCCGAAGGTATTCCCTATTCACAAGAAGGACCCATGCAACGAATGCTCAAACTACCGACCCATCTCATTGATTCCTCAGCTTGTAAACTTCATTGAGCGGATTGTATTGACCAGGTTGCTTTATTTTACAGAGGATCAGAAAATATTAGCAGGAGAACAGCATGGATTCGAGGAGGCAGAAGTACTGCTGGAGCCTGTGTCTCGTTGGTTTTGGAGTGTCTTGAAGCTCTTGAAGACCACTGTAGCTTTGGATCATGGTACATTGACTTGTCCAAGGCAATTGATGTTCTTTGCCCTCGGATACTCCTGGAAAAGCTGTGAAACTATGGATTTGAAGAGACATGGGTAGCTTTCATTGGTTCCAATCCCGATGGATGGTCTCAGAAGGTGAACTACGAGAGTGGCCTCTCCACACGGGAATGTGCACTCTTTCGATACTCTTCCTGTTATATATGAATTCCTATCATATGTGTTCCTTATGCCCTCAAACCGCTTCACATAGAATCAAGTTTGTATGCAGACGACGTTGCTGTGATGGTTTCAGCCTCGAACCAGGAAGAGCTCGACCTCGGATATGATAGGGCCATTGGAGTCGTGAAGGACTGGTGTGCAGCAAACAGATTGGCCTTGAACCTGGGAGAGACAGTTCAGTCTAGCAAGGTCCCATTTCGCTTCCATGGATTACTCGGGCTTCATAATCGACAGTGTGATCTCCTGGAGCCCCCACAGTGATAGACTCAATGCAAAGCTGAACAAAGCATTGTTCCTATCCCCGATGAGCTACCAGTGCGATGTCTTTCGGGGTGCTTCGACCACTGTACTTCTCGTGCTTCAAGAGCCGACTAGCTTATGGTGTGGTTCTCTGGGGTAATAGTTCCGGCGCGGGATCTCAGCTTGTACAGCAGAAGAAGGCATTACACATCCTTTTCAACTTGGATTGCCGGACATCCTGCAAGAGTTTTTTTTTTTTTTGCCAGGGCAGACATCCTATAACACTGCCTGGTTTGTCGGTGCTTGAACTTCTGTGCCTCACAAAAAGTAACCTCAACCAGCTCCAATGAAATCGAGATCAGCATTACTACCCGCCAAGGAATGGTGACAATCTCTTGATCCCCAGACGCCGACTAGCCACATCTCATATCTGGGAGTGAAGATGTTCAACTCGCTTACTGTAGACACGGAGAACTTGTCACCGTCAAACCATCAAAAGAGGGCTCAAAAATAAGCCCATATACTCCGTGGAATAATTCTTCTCAAGTCCCAAGAGATAATAATGATAATTTTCTTCCTGTTTTTAATTGTTCTTTGTTTTATTTAGTATCGACATTGTTATATTCTTCTGACTTGTGTGAAAAGATATTTTTTCTTCATTGGCACTAAATGAATATTATTTTATTCTAATTATTTCCACCTGCCAACTTATCGATTAGATAAGAATATAGTATTACGTCATGGTTGCAATACGAGCAGAAGCAATATCTTGCTCCCTACAATCTTGGCAGACGTTTTTGTATAGATACTCATGATTATTCTCTTTATCTATCTCTTCTTCCAACCAACATCGGTTCAAATAGCGCGCCCCTCACATATACGAAGCTTCGACCTTACTTATAAGTGACATTCTTGAAAACATGACATGTCTAAGTAAGTCCTAAGTACAAGTACAACGTAAATCTAAATAACGAAAATCTCAACATCATCAATTCCACCGGACACCTCATATTTCACACTGAATAATAAAAATAAAAAAACCATGTCTGGATCACCACCCACTTCATTTATTCACTTGTTTCTTCAGTCGACACGATAAGACGTGTCCCTTCCACCAGGACACATTTTCTCCTCTAAACCAGTGATTTATATTCCCTATACCACCCTCGTCCAACCTCCACACGTCAAGAAAAACTATGACGCTCTACAAGATGCGTGATGACACCTCGTAAAACATGTGTAACGAATAATCTAACTCGACCCCCGCAATTCCCTGTATCTTCGTCCAACACTGCGCGTTTTTTCGGGCCGAGTTTTATTTTTTTATTTTTTCCCAACAATAAATGCCACCCCCCTGTTATGGCACTTCCAAGGCATCTTTATGGTGATATCTTCCTGTCTCATCTTTATGGGAAGTCTCTTCCAAGAAAATCATTTCCCATCCCGCAAAGGGAACTCGGTCAAGTTCGCGAATTTTTACCCCCTCCACAAATCTCTTTCCTCCCTCTCACTCACTCTCTGTCGTCTACAAGAAACTAATTTTTTTCTAGTGTTAAAGCCATGAACCACAAAGGGGACTGGAGTAGGAAATAAATCCTTCGGCGCAATTTTGGCGTATCTAATATTTCACGTCTTCACGGGAAGCAGTCATTTTTTAAGGGGAGATGACGTAACCCAAGGACAAACGAAAGAGCTGTTTTGAACGCTCGGACTTATTTTCTGAAATTTCGCCGTATTTTTTCCGACCGGTTTGTCGTGTTTTTGGTACCGTCCTTTCACGTCCCAACTTGGTCGTAAACACTCTCTGCTCTGAAAGAAGATTGTCAACGGGGGAGGATAACAGTATAATTCTGTGAGCATTTCACGAACTCCCGAGGTTCTTGACGGATCATTTGTCATCTGTGTTATGTTAGAATAATTCAAACTGTGATGAATCTCACCTACGTGAGCGGGGAATGGTGTTAGTAACAACACAGACAGACAAACCGTAGGTAATTGAACCAAAATAACCGCTTCTCAATTAGTCCAACTTCAACTATGCCAACAATGCAATGATTAGAACTTCTTAGCTCCCAGAAAACGTTCGTCGTCCGATTTGACGTGAAAAGTTTAGAAAACGTTGAGTCTTCCCATGTTTATGAACGATTTTACTCAATCTACGTCACATACCTCACATAGGTACTTAGTTATTACTATAAAGTGAGTAATGGGCAGAAACTCGGTCATTGTACTACTCTAGCAACTAGATGCGGATATTATTCAGGCTCATCCTGCGAGCATGGCATGTACTGAGATTGATCCGCTGCTTAACCAATTACGGTAGATATATATGATATTTATTTTTCGAATGGACTGAAACGAACAATCTTATTTCGTGATTGAGAGAAATGGAGGTGTGTGATTTTATCCTTTGAAAATCCCACAATATTCAATTCGTTTCTTTACTCGGGAACCTCAAAATATTTAAATGGAGTGGAGGGTGAAGAACAGAATATGGCCTCTTCGAAGTATCGTTTATCCAAGCAAAAAAAACCGTTTCCCGCTCATCCTGTAAGGAAGTGGAAAGATTCGCGACACACAAACGAAATAGGGAATGTCTCTCGGGAGGTGGGGGAAGGAGATTTTGAATGAATATTAAATTGCGGTTGAGTTGGTATAACCAGAAAGGAAAGGGGTAGAAGGGAACCTTTCAAGATAAGCCCTATCCCGCCTCCAGTAGCCTCTCAAAGCGATGTACACACACCAATGTTGGCACAAGACCCGAGCATATTGCTCTAGTTCTTCAGTAATCTTGGGAACCCTAGGTTCAAAATCCGAGGGCGAATATCCTTAAGGAAATGTCGTTTCGGGTCGGATCGGCTGCGGAGGTGAAGAGTTTCTGCCTTTATAAGTTGATAAGGCGCTTAAAGTTAACTAGACGTTGGGGAATAGCCTGGGGATGATCATTACCGCTTCACCAAGTGGCCATTGAAGGCCTAAGAAGGATAATGGTCAACGGAGCTCAGGGCATATGAAATCTGCATTATAATGGCTCTATGAGGCCCGCCTAATCAAAATGGAATGAGAGGTATAAGGAAGAAACCCATTTGTATTCATCTTAGTTGATTGGTATAGAAATAAGCAGCCTGTTCTCTCCAAGTATTGGTAGTTGTTAAATAACTCATAAGGACCATGTAGTAAGAGTGGCCTTGTGAGCTATGATTCAGGACACACCCACCTCAAGATTTATACTGAATCTATAACCCTCTCTTTTTCTTTCTTCTCAGTTCACTATTCAGAAATAAGAACAACAAATATTTTTGAGGAACACATCTCTCAAATTTATATATTGGCCAAA
>JAEMON010000006.1:31605631-31632391 GCA_030264115.1 Lygus lineolaris
GCCCGCGTTGCATGGATCTCTTGATCTATAAAACCTATCGATCAATCGACTTCATCGACCAACTTTAAAAGTTTCATTCATGCAGCATGATATAATATGTAAATATTTTTTACCTAAACTAACGTATGGTTCCAGTTCATCTCAGAATCACTCTATCTGACACTCAATCTGAGGCTGCAGGCTTAAACTAATGCCCGTTTACAGCTTCCAGCACATAGCTTCGAACTTTATTTGCAGCTGCTTAAGTTACGCTAAAATAACGTATTGAATACCAACTGAACTCTCTCCAAATCATCGGATGAGATGTTGTTATGAATATCACAGTCATGAGTCAGGTTATAAGGAGGTAAACAACCTTTTGAAGAAATAATCTAGGAGAAAATATTATAATTTAGTATGGAGCTAGATCGGTTATGTTCAATTTGGTGAATTTGAGGGAAAAGAAAATTTAAAGATGGGTTGATAATGTTTCCATCTTATTCTTTCCTCCCATCTACTGCAACTTTGTTATCTAATAAAAAATATTTCCAGAGTAATAGCAATATTAAAGAGCTAAATACTGACCTGTCATGGGAGGAAAAATGCACTTTGTACCACCATTCTTCAAGATTTCGTCATAGATTTTTCGAAATTTCGTCATTTCAGGATAGAGGTTTTAAAACATCTTAGGTATTATATGTAGCCGCGGTAATAGGTGCCTATTATTGAAGTTATAATTACATCTCATTTTTGAAATGGATTTGTGAGTTTGGGAGGAAATGCTTTACACCAGCTCTAGGGGACAAAAATCATAAGAAATGGCGTGGAGCCCTCAAATTTCATAGATTAGACATTTGGAGCATTTGGAATTTGGTGATTCGATTCTGAATACTTACTTGGTATCGCAATCGTTAGTAGTAATGTTTTGATCGCCCATCGAGCTCATTCAATATAACCGAGGTTTCCGAACAGAAGGAGGAAATGGAATAGCGAAAAATATCAGGGAATAAATAATACACGAAAAAATGGAGACGAAGACGCACGATGACACTGATAAGGGGAAAGGGACGCATAGCTTTCCCGGTACACAGCATCGAGTCCCCGGGCCTATCTGGCATTTTTCCAGGAAACCCCATCTCCCACATTGGTCGGAGTAAACTTCCTTCATTCTTTCGTCTCATTTCCTTTGAAGTCGTATCTTCACCACTTTATATGGCACAGCACTATCAACCTCGACGTGTAATTTTTGATATGATAATGACTTAGACGGAACAATTTAGCTAGAATCCCAGCTAACTATGTAGCTTAAATGTATAAAAATGGTAATGGTCGCTTTATCTAGAAGAAAAAACTTTGACTGATTCCATTAGGACAATTTGATTTTACGATTTCCCCACCATCGTTATACCACAGAACACAGAGCTGATGGTATTATCAGGTGAAAGGGAACGTCGAATCGATTGGTTGTGAGAAGTGGTAGGAGGAGGACGAAATACAAAATGGGCTGACAGAGTAAAAGGGACGTGAACAGTTCTGAGGGTAACATCGTGAAGGGGTAACAACAATTGCGAAACTGATTTTGGACATTTCCAACTCTGAATACTTCAAACTGTCGGTCGAACGTGTTTATGAATAACTGAATATCTCCTGCTCTAAATATTCCAAACTTTTAGCACGTGTTGCTTCCAAGTCTACCTAAGGTGTCGGAAGCTTTGTTTTCACGTTGAGATTCAAAAAGAATTGCTTTCTCCAAAATTTAAATTTCCACTCGCATTTTACGTTTAAGAGCTTCCTGAACAAATTTGATTCCGTGTCTTCTGTCGGTCTCACGGTCTGTCTGTCCGCATTTCCTATCTACATTAACATACCGATTGTGAACCTCGTGATATAATTTCGGTTGCTATTTTCTATATACCAATAGAATCTTTGCCGATAGGTGGTATATGTGTTAATTGTATAATTTGCAGCGTTTCAATAGATAACCAGTAGTAGTAAAGCTTGGGAAAGTCCTGACAAGGAGTCAGCAATACCCTATCCCAGTGGATCTGAAAATGCCCAGTTTCTTTGTATTCAGTCAGTAACGCGTATTCAGTCGGCGGGACTTTCCAACATTATGTTACAAATTACTATATTATTCATTCAAAAATCAGGAACGATGAGGTGAATGAACCCCCGCGACTTGCTTCATTGGCATATCTGCCAATCCAAAGCCTAATTCAAAATTCTAGGAATTCTAGTAATATTCTGGCTGGAGAATCCAAAATCATCATCCAAAATCCTCCACTTGGATAATTTATCTTATTTACGGATTGAATTTTTTACAGTTACATATATTATACCATATATTCATTATCAGATGAAAATTGTATGTTAGGAATGCTTTCTGGATTGGATTCACCGACTCGCATAATTAGAGTTTATGCGCGGGATTTTTAACTCGAGTTTCAAGGAGACCTTGAGATAGAATCCTCGAAATTCGGCCTAGGAATCCTTGAAGGCCATCTCAAGGTCTCCTCGAAACTCGAAGGGCCGTCAATAAATCCCGCCTTAAGTGCATAACATTCGTAATACCATACATTTATATATTAATTACGAACGTAATTCTTAGCCTCACCCCAACTCAATTTTTTGTCCCATGATAATGTCTCATAGTCGTGTCCCAAAACGTCACACCTTATTCCGCTTACAACCGAGTCGTTGGTAGGGAAATGGTACTTCGTCGTTTTTTTTTACTTCGTCGTTCATCCCACGAAATTCTTTGACCATTCGTTCGAAAGCTCTCGATTTATCCAACCATATTATGTTACCTACTGCGAAGTGCGTGGCCAACAAGCTGAGTTATGAGCATGGTTATTTGAATAATTTTGTACACTATTACACTCGTACACTCTTACACTTGATATTTTGAACATGATTGCAACCGCTTGTTAATTTCTGATGATTTCATTGAGCTGGTGTTTCGATGATTTGATTCATAGCAGGTGATCCGAATATTGCGAGAACGGTTTGATTTGTGAAGTGGCGACTTTATTTTGTTTGGGGGGGGTTACGTTTGTAAATGCTCCTCGTCGAGCCGAGTAGACATAATTATATTTATGACTACGTCTCAGACTCTGTAAAAATATTTCAAATAAATTCAATAGACGGTTTTCTTGAACCCATGTGTTGTTGCACAGGGAACTTTATACATCCTAATTGAACCACGCCTTTGGATTTTTCCACCAGGTTTTTCGTACAGGAGCTCCCTGAAAAAATGAGGTTCCACATTTTTATTTTGTCCCTCACCTAATCCAAAAATAAATTACCAATCGTGTTTGTACAGAAAATTATATTTATGATTTTCAGGCAGACATGTTTTGTTTAAAATTCAGAGAAGGCTTCCGAGTTTTCCAAGGTTATCCTGTTGTCGGGGCTTAACTATACGGGCTCACCCACAGCCGCTTGTAGGTTGGGCCTACGTATATATTTATGTAGAGTGTGTGAGGCTGAGAGTGAAGAGCCTTTTTTAAAAGAGGGAAGGAAAGTAGAAATCACCGTACTTTGGAAGAAAGAAGCTCATATGAAGTGGGAGGGAAACGAGGCATGGGAACGATGCAACTTTAGAGCCGAAAAAAAATCCGCTGATTCATGGTCACACTTTTCCATTAGGTATGCACCTTTTTGATGTATTTTTATCATAATTAATTTATTCAATATCCCTATTTTGAGGGGATTGATAAAATAATGTTCACCATTTATGTTGTTCAAAGATATTTTTCCAGCAGTTCGATTTTCTTACCAATTCATGACATACATTTTAATCAATAGTTGTTGTTCCCAAGATCGTACTTATTAAATTTATGAATGGGCCGAGAAACTGGCATTATTTTGCTAAAGGAGGAGGAGGATGGAAAAAAAAACCCATTGTTAACTTATTATAGTTGATTATGTACACATTATTCCCATGGCTGCATAATATGACATAGTACAATGTGTATTTGACATCGTATAAGCATCTTCCTCTTATATAAGTAGTGATTTTGATAATTTGATGTAGGAAGGGAGGAGTTGTGCAGCAGGGAAGATTGATATAGGTTTTTGCATGTCCTCCATGGTGCCTGAAACCCACTTTATTGTTTCAGGCCCTGATGATGAGAATATATTTCTCGAAAACTTGGCAGTTGTGGCGTTGTTTCCATACAATGCAAATCAAAAATATATAGGTATATTAGAGCAAATCAATAATCTGCTGGGCAATATTTTCCTCCAGAAAACTGTCACAAACAATATATTCGGTGAAATATTGCAAGCATATACGTCATTAGCATTAGTTATTTTCTTTAATCGCTTCCTGTTGACTTCCCATAATATTGCTCATAATCTATGGTTGGTATAATAATGAGATTCTGGTGGTGACAGTTTGTCCCACTTCTCTTTGTTTTTCTTCGCGGATCTTCCAAGTTAGCCAATAAAGATGCAAATGAATGGATCCTGGGATCAATTAGATTTAGAGGATTCCGTGGCCTACAGTGTCCTACGCTCTGGAGTAGTTCACAACAATACTCCGAACTTCATTCGGAAAGTTTGATTCACGAATCCACGCATCTCCAGTTATCCAAGTCTCTAGGTTGAGTTTCTCGACATTCCACTAGATTCGGATGATTTTTTTTTTTTTTTTAATGATAAAATATAGGTATTTTTCTAGGGTTTTTTAAACGGTTAATTTTGGTTTTTGAAAATATCTAAGATGAATGTTGATTCCAAGTCATGCCATCATTAATTTCACGTTTTATAAGTCCTTTAAATGATGTTTGGTTTAGTCAAAATGTTTCTGTTTTTAAAAGCCCAAATAAAAATTCATTTATTACCTTCTACTTTCAACCTGCAAGTGCCCCGATCGATCGTGACAATACGGGAAACCCGTGGGAAGGTGAGGCGTTGATTTACGACTGCCGATTTTTCCTCGCTTCCTGAGGGCATAAATCGCCATAACACGGGCCCATGTCGTTGGCGTGGGCTTGTTGCTGCATCCAATGGTGGTACGATTTGTGACTAATTACCTTGATAAATTGGACCAATGATTTGTCGAATTTCGGCCAATGATCGTTCGAAGCCCTTATCTCAGTGGGTTGCGGGCTTGTCAATACCTCAGCAGCAAGTGACGGGTTCGGTGTCATTAGGAAAGAAGAACGTCAATAGACGATACACGAGCATGATTTTTCTTTTTTTCACGCGATATCATAATAGACGATACACGAGCAAGATTTTTCTCTTTTCACGCGATATCATAATAGACGATACACGAGCTAGATTTTTTTTTTTTTTTTTCAAGAGATATCACAACCATTGTCGATTGAGGAGGTGGCTAGGAAAAGGGCTCATACAGGAAACAGTGATGTTGAGCTCCACATGCCCTAAGTTATAAAAGATCGTATATTAGCACTCTACAGTTTCACGGGTATGAAGTAATGAGCCGTTTTTCCAGCCCTCCTCAATAATTGTAGAAGCCAGCCATTCTTAGTACTTCACAGAAGGTAATGTTCCCATCAAAAATTAGTCTTATACATTGATATGGTATTTGCATCGCCTGCCGATAATGAAGGGCCGCATCTGGTGAAAGCTCGTTTAGAGACTTTTCCTGCAAACTTGCAGTTGCGTTCCAGTTCAATCCTGTTGTGCAAACATTAAGTTCTTTTATGACTTCCGAGTTTCCCAAATGCAGGGAAGGCTTAGTTTTCACTTTTGTGAGGTGTCATTTGTTCTTCAAAATCAAAATTTCCACTCGCAATTTAGGTTTTAGACCTGAACAAAAATTTCGTTCCGTGACTGTCTGTGACATTTTCAGGGGTGTGTGGGTTTGGTTTCAAATAGTCAACTTTAGAAATGTCAGCCCTGCCATCTCAATAGCTGCCTCTGAACATGGGCAAACATAAAATCCTTCAAATATCAATTTTTACTACGGTAACGTTCCCATTCTTTCTCAAACTACTGTAGGGTAATTGAGGCTTCCAGACGATTTCCTACGATCTTATCGATCGGATCATCGCTAGAAACGGTGCACGCAATAACTTCAAATTCTCGATTGCCAGTGTATAGAAAAATATCAACACGATCGTGAACTTCTCGTTCAAATGATTGACTACGAGGAATCTATGTACCACACCCACTTGTTCATTCTTAAACGAAAAGCAATGTTGGTCATTAACATATATATACACTTCGTAGTACAAGTATTCTTGCTATCCGCTGTAGCCTCCATGGTACAGAATATTAGCACGGAAATAATGAATTAACTGTTGAATCATCAAAGAAATACAGAGAGAGCACTCCAAAGGCATGAAGTGCTATGAAGTGGCTATGAAGTGCTATTAAGAGATCCCTATAATTTCCCCTCGGGGGCCATTATTATTATAGAAATACTACTCGTATTTGACGAGGCGTGACATTCTTAAAATATGATTGCTGTGACCTTCGAGGATCCTTCAAGTCATATGATATTTCGAAAACGTAATAATAATTCCGTGATTTCGTCAACAATGATCGTTTTTCTAGTGACCGTCCAACTTAGGCATGTTAATACAAATAGGTTTTTCCCCTATACACAAGTATTACGTGTATAATATTATATTCATATTAGGGATTTTCACATTGGAGGCAAAATCCTATCTGCGTGAGAATTGGACTCAACTTCGCTGTGGCACAATTTCTTTTGTACGGATTCACCGAGAGATGAAACTTGCCCAGCAAAAGGATGGATGGAGAATAAGGGACCGTGAGGACGTACCTTTTGCGTCACAAAAGCATTGGGTATGGTCAACCCCCGTTCTAGGTTGCCTGGTTTATCCTCGAGTATCCTCGTGTATTGACTTAATAATACTTTTGAGGGATCCCCAGGGTAGCGTAAAACCCGGAATAACCTGTGTACCAAACCTCGAGGGTTGAGAGGATATTGCGAGACAAGGCATTACCTTGTTTTACGCGCTATACCTTCACTCAATTTAGAATGGCAGCACAAAATCCTGACCATTCATTTATCTTCAATAAAGAACAATCAAGTATCTCAATTTGTATCAGGTGGCTACCTAAGCACAGTGAAAAACGTAGTAATACCCACATTGCATTACTAACCTTAACGAGTCCAGCCGTGTGGACCAAAGAGCCTGATGGAGAGAAGGAAACAAAAACCCATTTCCAATTAATCTTTTCTAGAACTATGTATTTTGAGTTTAGTCACGATTGAGTTGGCGAATAGAAAATATGTTATATTGAATGGGTGACCGGATGAAGGAGCTAAGCTTACACTAAACTAAAAGCTAAACTATAGATAATCTAAAACTCCCTCCAAAAGTTGCAACTAAGCCCCCGCTAGCTAAGCACGCCAGGAATTAATAATTATCGAAAAATGTCTTCACTAGCAATGAGTGCACTCATTGCCGAACACAAGTGATAATATACCTACCTGAAACACTGAAGCTCCAATGGGATTTCTGCTATATACACGGTGTCTAAAATTTAATGTGCCACCCATTAATACGTTATTTTTTTGATGCTAGGAAAAAATCCACCCGGTGAACGCCCTCAATATTTCACGAGGAATTCAAATATCACATATTCCATTGAAACTTCCATTCTTTATTGCAGAATCGAATTCTACACAAAATTTAATGAAGAAATTGCCCCTCACTCGAAAAGTTTATTTGCGTAATTACGCTCGAAATGTGCTCTAAAAGCAAGAAATCGAGTTTTTTTTTGCATGTATTAAACTGTCACGTATGATACATGATTTGTTTATCCACGCTCCACAACGTGATGATTGGTTTTTCGAATCAAGCCTCAAAATTTCAAATTTCCCTGAAAAACGAAAAACGATTCTGGGTTGCGCAATTTTTTCGACGAATCAAAAAAATGTTATCAAAACGTTATTCAGCGAAACGTGAAAAAAAACGTTAAAATCATAGGTACATCATACTTGATAGTTTACTGCAGTCAAAAACCTCGATTTCTTTTCTTAATTAGCGAATTTTCGAAGAAAATGAAGCTATTGCAATGGCTTCAAAATTTTTGTAATGAAGATTTTTGAAAATTTTCTTCATGGAAATCCGTTTCAGACCATTATAAAACGATTCCTGAAATTTGACATTTTTATATATATATGCCAGTCACTCCAGACGATATCTGCCCGTGGGATCGAGTTAAAAAATCCAAAAAAAATTTAAAATGTCAATTATATCAAAAGAAAGTTCAAGTTCGTTGGCCAGAATTTTTGGAGTACTCCAAGGGGTCAAATTTTGAACATTTACAGTCAAAAATCGCTAAAAAAAAATGTGTTTTTTGAGGTTTTTCGTGTGAATTACCATCTCAAACATAGGAACATATGGTATATTCGGAATCAGCGTGAAATTTCCTATAAGAATCACCCACCAAATTGGTTAAAATGATTCTTTGAAAATTCGCTCATCAACTCATGCTGCGTGAATGGGACTTTTTTTTACAGCACATTTCGAGCGTAATTGCGCATGTTTTGGCGCACTCAAATTTTCAATTGATGGGTAGGTAATTTCTTCAAGAACTTTTGCGTCGAATTCGAATCCGCGAAAATGGGGGTTTCTATTTGAAAAAAAAAAATGTTAACGCACCAAACGCGCACAAGAATGTGATATTTGAATTCCTCGTTAAAAACAAAGGGGAGGGGGGGCTTTACGGTTTGCATTCTTTCCTAGCGGCGGAAATAGCGGATGTAAAAGGCTGGTTCATTACATTTCAGACACTGTCTACTAACCTAGGTATTGAAGAGAAAGCTAGCAAAGCCATGTATATAATGGTTTTTAGTTTTTAATTATGTTTAATTTGTTGTTATCTCGCTTGATCAACCTTTCGGGCTTCGTGACTGATACACTCCTGTTTTTCATCAAAACACTATTTTACGAGAACAGAGGAAAATCATTCGAACTGGGTAAACAAAGCTGACTCGGAACAAAGTAGCCTCATCAACTCCTAAGAGAAGGCGGATGTATTTGCTCATCACTGCGGATATTTATAACCCCCCTTCCATCTTCTCCTCCTACCTTCCATCCAACCGTTTCTGCTGCTAAACCTTCAGCCCATTATGTTTGCTAAAAGCGCCGTTTTGGGAGCCCTTCAGAAGCTCCTTTACTGCTGAATATTTTCTACCCTTTGGATTCAGAGTAAAGGATTATGAAAAACAGCGGCAGCGGTCTTTTCACCTCCCATTCGATGATGAGTTCTCGAGATATCCGAAAAAACTACACTGGAAAGTTATGGCTTTCCTCAGATTTCCTAATTTTCTACGAGGATTTGACGTAGTTTATCTGAATGTTCATCACATCTTTTATATCCTCTGAGCACTACACTCGTATCGCCCTCTAGAATCTGGAGAAAACGTCGATCAAGAGGTAGTCGCACACAACTGGGAGTTGTTTTTAGTTCATATACTTTAGGTTCAATTTTTATTTCTGGTGGAAGGCAACCGCGTCAATATTTTTAGAGACCGACTCAAAGCGTTTACGTCCTCCTTGAGTAATGAACATGTTATTTTCGAATGTTAGGTGCTCTGAAATTGAATCGTTTCTTTGATCAACTCGAGCAAAGAGGAGAGAACTGGTATATTGACTCTATGGTATGTCATAACTTTATTCTTTCTCTTCAACCGATACCCGACATGGAGGCCTTTTAGGTTGAAGTTTCAATTTCGAGTTACTGCCTATTACACTAGTTTTCCTAGGTTCTAGGTCAAATTTCTAGAACTATCCAGAGGATCCCTGGAAACAATCGAGGAGCCACAACCTATAGTTAAATATTCCTGTTAGATAAACGAAAAATGTACAACGTTCATGTTGTTGTCCAAACGACAATATTTATCAATCCAATCCAGGTCGAGAAGAGGAAGCACAGAACACACTTAAAAAAAAACTTTCAAGTAGGTACCTAGGTATGTGTTTGTGGTTCAAAAGTGAGAATACACCTACTCGTAATACTGGAAGATGACACTCTACTCCCTCTTCCTAAACTCACGAAGTTACTAAGAAAGACACATCAAGTTGATTTGTCCTAAGAACTATAATAAGCCCAAGGTCGGAGAATTGAATGGAATCTGGTTAATTCAACAATTAATTGTAGCCAGTTTCATTCACTTCCTGAGATAACCTGTCAAACAGAAAATTCACTGAGGATCACCATGTTTTGTGCGCATTAGAATGGGACGAAAATAATAGGTTTTTTTTTTTTCAAAATTTTTACTTTGGGTATGGCTCAAAACGTACCAATAAATGATTGCGTGAAAATTTGGTACTGATTAAGTAACATCTTCAGGTGCCGCAATTAATACGAAAACTAGATACAAATCAAATAAGCTGCAGGTAAATTCAGAGTTCTGATGAATGATTGTGAGGAGAACACAAGCCGGCGCACGAGGTTTTCCTCACTGTCAAGACCGAGCGGTCGTACAGGTTTAGCATACTCATTCCATTTCTTGTGCGTTCAGTTCCGACCGCAACCATACTGACCAACTGAATACTAACTGATAGAAGGATAAATTACTTATAGCATAGCGCGTGGGTGAAAATTACCTGCATAAGACCCCTAATACGAGTCTTCAATTTTAAATAGATGTACTTGGAAATATTCTGACGGTTGGCGTAAAATAAACGTTTCGCAATGTAACGTTTCGTTGGTATTTCACTGTGGAACCAACCACATAGGCCCTGATTCTTTAAGAAAAAAGTCCGCAAGTCCAAGTTTTGTAGCATTTGGAAAAATTCTAAACGGCATATCAACACGATTGGGAATTAATTTGTTCCCCGTTATGTTGACCTTTTTGGTTTTTACCAAAGCCTTGGCTCCTACAGATCTCATTGCTATTGAATTCGTGGACAATAATTTTGGAGCCGAGGAATCAATATTCAGAAAAATGTTTGGTCCGACGTGATGGTGATGAAATCCGTTCACGGTCCATAAAACAACGATCCCTGAAAATTTCATCAAATTTGGACCATAATAATTTTGTTTACATAATCATGTAGTTTTTCCTAGGGCCTGAAATTTTCCAAAAGGCTCTGAAATGCAAATGCGCGTGAAAATTCTGTTTCGGTGGACAATCCATTTGTTACTTCTAGCTCATCGGTTGTGCGAGAGCAAAAAAATATTCCGGAAAAATTGTATCATACTCATGCCTTTATTCCAGACACCCTTGCGCCAGAATAGTTGTAGTAAAACGATGAGTACTCTAAGAAGAATTTATGTTATCAATCACAACTCCATTTTTTTGTGTCACACTGAGTAAAACAGAGATGTTTGAGGAGATGTTGCCTGACTGCCTGAGTGAATGCTTACAGTGCTTTATAACTTTGATGATATCGGATTGCCTGTCGAATAAGCGAGTGATGAGCAGTACTGATTGCGACATATCCTACATGTATACCTAATTGAAGATCCAACATGTTAAACAATTGCCTACAAAATCAAAACAATAAACTATGATCCCTGTTTCTATTCACCGAACCTCGAAGGGAAGAACTCCTTAATCTGCCTCCTGTTTACTATATACTACAATTGTGTCGTAGTACCTTCGATTAGTAGTATGTAAGCGCCATTGATTGCCCACATGTATAATGATGAGTGCATTTTAAGCTTAAATTTAATGGAAATGCGATATTTTGGGGTGCGATTATGTCATGAGGGATTTCTTTATATTCTTAGAATTGATAAAATATTAAAATACCATGTGCAATGAAATATTTCTAATGTATTAACCCTATAATGTTTAGAACGTATAGATCCAATATACGAATTCTCAAACAACATAAAAACTCTCCCAACTCTCTTCAACTTATGTTGAATACCTATTTTATTTGGACACTAAAGTCATGATTTGTCCCGACAAGTTATTTGGCCCTAAAAACTCAAATTTAATATTCGATTCGACAGCAAAACGTTTCTCCATTCCTCACAGGAGAATAAAATCTTATCTGAAACTCAACTCAGGTAGGATCAGTATTAAAAATCAAGAACGAAGTTCCTTCGTGACTGAAATATTTTTGTCCTATACCAAAAAAAGTTCGAAATTGTTCAAGAACGCTTGGTCAAGATCGAAGATCCCTTGTTTCACAAACCAAATATAGTAATTAGTGGATTGTTTCATAGATTTTTTTATTCTCACAGCTTTAATAGCACAGAGATAATGAGGAAAGAGACGAAATGGCAGAACCGAAAAAATAACCTCTCAAAATCATTGAGTTCCTTGGCACATTAATCTTGTGGACCGTATTTCTTCTTCAACGACCTCAGTATGTTGTTACATCGGAAGACTCGTCTATCTTCCCTGGCAGGATAAGCTATTTAATAAAAAGCTGGTAAATTTTTCCCGTTCGTTGACCAGACCTAAAAGAGATCTTTCTTTTACCGAGTATTGCAGAGGCGAGCGATAAAGCCAATGAGTGAAAAACGGCCGGACTTATCTGAAGACCCCTGGAGAGAAACCGTCAAGATGAACCGCGTTGGGGTAGGAAAGAAGAATACTCCTATCCTTACGTGACAAGAAAACGAAAAAATATTCAGATCAGCCAGAATACATTCATTATAATTATAGGCACTCGTACTTTATGCTACTTACAATAAAGAGAACAATTTGACTCTATTGTAGGATGGATCCTATAAGAAAAATGAAAAATCATGGGGAATCAAGGAGTAGGTACACGACTTCACAAACCATGTATTCTCAATATTTTTCAATGAGAATCTCCCGTGTTAAATAAAAATAAAATAAGAAGTAGTCTTTTGATAGATGTTTATAGTTCTGAAACGTACCCATAATAATATTATGATCTATAGTAGCCAGTAATTATTAAATAATAGGAGTACGTAAGAATAATTCAATTTCCCACTGCGGCAAAGGTGAGAAAATTAGTAAACAAACGGGGTTTGAAAGTCTCGGAAATAGCGTGCTGAGAAAACCCGTTGGCACATCCTTTTAAAATAAAGGTCTCTGCCCGCGGATTTATGCCCTGGAGGGATTTCGGACAAATGGTACTTGCTCGTGCAGTGATGTGGAGTGGGGGCGGCACCACAAAATAAAGTAAACGTAAATAGCAGAGCTCTCTCGAGGGATTTCCCAGGTTTTTTTTCTTTCGGTTTATATTCGGCTTTCATCGCTAACTTAGAAAATGTGAGTAACTTGGAATTCTGTTGTAACATTGTAACTTACTCTGCACTACCCACAGTAAATGATAATAACTTATGATAATGTAAGTTCTACTATAAATTAATGAAAGACATTTCAGAATACCCCTAATCCTATTGGTCTAGGGTTTCCACAACATATTTCGTGAGTGAAAATGTCATTCGCTGACGATATTGGCAGGTAAATAATTAGGCTAATCGGTAAAAAATGAGGTTTTTACGCTTTTCAAAAAGGAGGAAGGTCTCTCTATTTGGTGTGTCATGTAACGACTTTTTTACATCTTTGTCCGGGCCGCATTTTTCTTTCTTTCCAATATTTCACTTGAATTTACTCTACACCTGCAGTAGTTGTGACATCTCACTTTGTAACATCATTCAATAGATTATTATCTTCCTTAGTTGGTACTCCCTAAGTAGTCCTGAAGGAGTGATTTTACAAACTGTTTCATAAAACCAAAAATACATTCCAGTTCTTCTCAGGAGGGTTAAGAGGGTGAAATTGGCAACATTAGATGTGGTGTACAAATGTTGTCCAGTACGTTACCGTGTCAACGTAGGCTGACCCCCGGCCATACGACATAATCCACTTCAATATTCAACGGTATAGAATCGAGGTAAGGTACTAGTTTTCGGCAGTAGGATGATCCCCAAAAGTTTAACTTAATCTGTAAATGCTATGAGTTTCGAATTCTCCATTACTTGGATAAGTTTGTTCTAACTCTTAATCTCAAATATTACCCTCACTGAAGATGTTTTTCTGAATACAACTAATGTACAATTTACTTTGAGATCACTTATTTATATTCTTTAGAATCTAATAGCTACATAGCTCCTTCCTCTTTCAATTGGTTTTCGTAACTTGGAGAAGGGAAAATAGAAGGTTGAGGTTAAGAGGCAATACCAATAAAAATTCTTCGAAATATCCTCAGGAAAGAAGGATCCCCAGAATTCTCCTGGTCGTGAGTTGAATCACATTAAGGATTTCCTTGCTGTTCCCCGAACGCTTTTCTTACTTCTTCTTTCAGGCTTTTATTGTGTTCTATCTTATCCCCTTTGGGCCGCTCGTTTCAACCATTTTGGTGCCTATTGTAGGGTGAAATGACCGCAAGTTCCTGCAAAGCTCTCTTTAGTTCCAACTGTTTTTGCTTCGCAATCAATTCTTTTGTTCCAATTGGATATAAATGACCTGTATGATTCAGGTATTTACGCCATTCAAACTTACTAGGTTAGCTCGGATCGTTCTATTACTTGCCGATAATTACGATGCCCAATAGAATATTACCTGCACAGTATTAAACTATACCTACACTATAGGTATAGGTTTAAGAAACCGCACAACGCAAGAGAACGATATTATATCAGTACCCATCTTTATGTTCCCAATGACTGGTTCTTCCTAATACGAGCTAAGATAGCTCGTAGCTAAGATATCCCCAAAATTCAATCCAGATCGATTAGGAACTCAATATTGCCTGATCGGCCTAAGCACAAAGACAGGAAGGACTGAACCACTATACGATAAAAGAGAAGGTCACTGTTCCATCGTCCATGGCGTAAATGGTCAATTATTTCAATCCGACAGTTACCTACCTACTAACAGCTATAAATCTATTTACCAACTTCGTTCACAGAAAGAGGACATTTTGAGAGAAGGTTCCCGTTTTACTACACCTGCAAGCACTGAGTTCAGTTTAAACCGAGTTCCTTCGTCCTGATCTCATTATGGATCTATCGTTTCAATCACATTAAAGTGGTCGACGCCGGGAAGCTGTTAGGTAGTTACCGTGCTTTCAATGAAACCTGTAGTTATAGGATAATATAATAGAGGATAATGAATTAGAACAACGGAGTGAATGAAAATGTGAGATTCGTTTTGTTGAAAAAATATGTATGGACACTTTTGCGAAGATATCACTAATAATGGTGATTTGGAATTTGATTTGGAACGATGACCAAAGTTAAAATTTTCGTACAGTTTTGAAAATCAGAGAAACCCCGCTGGGAAAATTGGTGAAATAACTTTCTCTAAAAGAACGTAGTTAAGAAACCTAAACGTACTTCTGCGACATTTTTATGCTCCAAATGTGCATTTGACTTTCTCTTTTTGTTGAAATTGTGAACGAAAATGGTGAAAATTGAGTAGTAGATGCCGGTTTCTTCGAGGATTCGCTCGTTAGATCATTGAGCTAGTTCACTACCGGAGCTCAATATTCGTTTTGTAATACTATCAATTCGAGATGGGTAGGTAATATGGTAGATGATATAGGTAGGTAATATAGTATGAAACTGAAGACCAGAAAATCAATCCATCACTTCACGGCACTAGGCACGTCTACGAGATTAGGTGGGCAGGGACAGCAAGGATCCTCAACAATGGCACGACTTGGGCAAGCAGTCGGGAATGAGCCAGTCCCAATTTTATTGTCAAGAACCTACTAAACATGAAAATTAAAAAAAAAACATTTAACATAAAAGGGCTAATATCATTTTTCCTGGCTGATTCCTTTGTTTTGTGGAGGGAGGGAGAGGGGGGTAGAATTTCTCGCCCTGGCAAATCGAAAAGGTTTTGTATTCGGAATGTTGAAGGTAACGCTAGTAACTGATACTCATATCCGTTATCTACAATAACACGTTTTAGCGTCCTAGATAAAATTCGTTCTATTATGACGAGTTGCGATTATGTATTTGAACTAAGCTTTTTCTCACTGAATACATTCTACCTTTGCAGTGAAAACGAGTTATAGCAGCCTCACTGCCTCGAACTAACTCTACCTTCGGATTGAATAAAACGCGTCAGTGGAACTACGTGAGAAAAATCAAGTCAACGTGTGATCTCCGCGGAAGGGAACATAAATTAGCATGAAGGAATCCATCCTTGTGAATTTGAATATCGTTAGAAGTAGGTATTCAAAAGGAGATCAATTCTGGAGTGATGTTGTTTTCTCGTTTGGTGTATTTTGATAGAGAAAGGGAGAAAAATCCAGACGTATCTCCTGTTACTTTGAGAAAACTTCGTGGAGGAGCATTGTGTTTGATTTAGAGGATAACGTGGAGATATAAGGGGAAGAACCTAGTTGAGCTGTAAAAACATGATATCAGCATACTATATAAATAATTCAATAGGGATGAGACAAATAAGTAACAATAAGAATTTACGAAATAGAGAGAAGACTATGTCGTGTTCTTGCAACTATTTGTTTATGTACTTATTTTATTTATTTATTTATTATTCATTGATATATTTTTTGAAGCTCGTTGAAAGCGGTGACATTTTTGTGGACCCCACTTCTGATAAAAAATTACTAAGTCAGATTTTCACAACTTCTAAGGGTTAGAAATTAGGGCCTATACTAATATCCGAAAGCATGTCTGTTTTTATAGTGATCAATCGTGAAATTTGTGTTTCTTTTCCGTTTGTTGCAATTTGAAGTCACTTTTACAGGCACCATTACTAAGTGTTCCTCTGTCCGTTTGTTTTTTTCCATATTTTCCACGATCACAGGGGTCATCTGACAATTTATTGATGTGACTGGGAAATATCTTTGGAACATTTGGAACACTCTAACTTCTATTAAAGGATAGATGGGATAGTTCTTTCTCGGGAGATGCGAGCGCAGCGAACATTCTGGACACTGATCTACTGAAGGTAATATCTATGCATGAAATCGCGGGGTCTTACAAATCAGTGACCAGACGAGAACTGAATAACGGAGGGGGTTGAAGATGAGGGCTACGTGACCCGGGGGCTAAATTACGGGTGGCTAACTGACAGATGGTAATTATTGTTTCAATTGGGTCTAAAATTCTGGGGCTAAGTTATAGCATCCTCCTCAAGATTGTACGTCTTTTGAAATCTGACTGAACGGTATCGGTGACTACAGGCAGACTGCTTACAGCCAAACTATGCCAACATACAAACCACCTTACCATGCATGTCGATGTTTACAAATTAATTCAAACTGCCGGCTCTAAAATATCATTATGCAATATTAATATTGATCCATTATTAATATTATTATTATTATTAGGTATTATGAGTCGCCCAACCCTACTGCATCCATTGCCCAGAAGGTTTTCAACAATCGCTTTAGACACATTCGATGCCGCAACCCACAGGGAAGTGGCACAATACGGTAGACCACAAATAACTTACATGTGTGTCAGTGAGACCCCGAACGAAGGCTGGAAGAAGAGTTGGCAATCAGATGAGGTTGCGGCCCGCAGGGATACGAGTATTAGGGCAGATCGTGTTCTTTCCCGCATAACAGAATAACAACTTCCAGCCACCAGCTCCCGTCTGAACAGTGTTGATATACAAAAGACTGATGATACGCATCATCGGGGCCGTTTATAAAAATAGAAAGAAAACTGAATATCCCTTGACTTTTCGATCCTTTGTTTACTAATAATATTAGTCCCATTCCTTGGTTACCTATTCTTAGGTAAAATTGCGGCCAATGATTCAAGGCATCGCCATTTCTAACTACTTTAACTCTTAACCAGACCATGCAAAAAAGTAATTTATAGAACGACAGGAATCTAATTATCTGCAGGTATGTACTCGTAGGTACCTCCATAGCCGTGAAATAACTGTTCGCCAGTTATCGAACCTAGAATAAGTCTATACAAACAACACAGAACTTCAAATTGGGATCTACAACACCTGTCTGTAACGATTTGGGACTCGATCAGCTGTACCGGTTTCCGTGGAGTTCCTTGCAAAATGAAGGGTAAGCACCTGACAAGGTTACAGGCTATATCATTGAGAACCTTTTGAAACTATCTGAACTGTATTTGTCATGCAGACGGACGAAATTGTTCGGAAAACTTTGAAATGCTAAAAGCAAGAAATTTTCATTTTGGGGGAACACAATTTTTTTTTCTCGCACGAACATAAGGCTTCCTTCACTACCTTCGATAGCGAGGAAGCAAAGAATGTTAAAGGTCGCGCGTGGTTGAAGAATAATGATAGCTTCTACTAAATTTCTCCTTCATTAGGTAGGTACTGCTGCTTCAGCAAACATCAATCTGCTGTCGTTATCGTTCAACACCCCCATAGAACAGGACTTCCACACCATTGGGGTAAACAAATTTTGTTGTGATTAATTTTAAGAAAGTAAAATCCTAGTACCTGAACTGATGAAAATATCATCTGATGAAGATAACAATCCAGACAAAGATCGACCAACCTACTTATCTATTTGTAGGTTTCTTCCCGATGCTCTCAAATTGCTCTTTCTATTAGAATACCTACCTTTAAGCGAATTTTCGAAGAAAATGAAGCCATTGAAATGGCTTCAAAATTTTTGTAATGCAAATTTTTGACAATTTTCTTCTTTGAAATCCGTTTCAGACCATTCTAAAACGATTCCTGAAATTTAACACTTTTTTATATGTATATATTATATATTTATTTATATATTATGTGTCACTCCAGACGATATCTACCCGAGGGATCGAGATAAAAAATCCAACAAATTTTTAAAATGTCAATAATATTAAAAGTAAGGCTGAGTTCGTTGGCCAGAATTTTTGGAGTACTCCAAGGGGCCAAATTTTGAAAATTTAGTTTCAAAAATCGCTGAAAAACGTGTTTTTTGAGGTTTTTGGTGTGAAATACCATCCTAAACATAGGTACATATGGTATATTCGGAATCAGCGTGAAATTTCCTAAGAGTCACCCACAAAATCGGTTAAAATTATTCTTTGAAAATTCGCTCGCCAACTCATGCTGCCTGAATGGAACTTTTTTCTTAAGTAGGTAGGTACTTTTGTTTATGCATTTTTTCTCCTAAATACACAAAACACTACAGAATGATCGACTTCATAAGTTTTAATCAGCGCAATCATTCATCTCTACAGGCCACGTCCGATTCGAAATGCAAAGTTTTTACTGCAGATAAATGACAAATGAGGGGGCGGTTTGTTAACGAAGTGAGATTCAGGTCAACCGTTTCTCGTTCGTTAGTATATTTGTGGAGCGTCGCACTCAACCAATCGTTATTTATCAAGAATTAATTAGGATTGTGATTACACTATGTTGGGAATAATCTACTTGACTGATGAATCTTGATTTGACTGAATGAATACTATCAACAATAACACACAGCTAACATCAACAATAACACAAACGCTAACATCTTCATATATATTTCCACTCTTTTCTTTTTGTTGTTGGTATTGTTATAATTGTGTATGTTCATATTCTCATTCGTTGTCGAGATGCGACCCAGGGAGAACGAAGAAAAAAAAGCACTTCATTCTGAACTTTTATTGAGGTTTCAGACCTATCACATTTTTTCTTTGACTCTCCCTTTTTTTTCTTCTTCACAAAAATTACTCTGATTGTTGAATTTGTTTTTAATTGAGTTGACACTGTGGTTTCAAAGGGTTGACGCAGTCCAAAGTGAGTTTTTCTTCGTTCTTTCTGGGCCGCATCCCGACAATAACAATCCTTTGGCTTCTGAGTCTACGGTAGCGGGAGCTTTGGTAGGTACCTATCACTTTTGGTAGGTAGATACCTCTCACAGGTGAAAATTGAATTTCCACCGAAATCAATTTTACGTTTGAGAACTTCCTAGAAAAATTCACTTCCACCTATAACTCTGTCTGTAGGTCAGTCTCTCGTCATCTACTATTTTTCTATTGTATATCGATGCAATTTTCAGGCAATCAAACCTATGATAGCGCCTAAGCATGCACAAACGCAAAATAATCAACATACTGGAAGCTAATTTCTCTGTCATGTTAATGTGTGTCAGCCAAGATAAAAATACCAGCACGAGCGGGAAATGTTAATGAACACGAGTAAGCCACACTCGCTGACAGAATTTTAATAATGAACCTTTGAAATCGAGCACGACATTTTTTTTAACCCAGCCTCAACATTAACGTTTTACATTTCGAGATACTTAGAAGGCAAAAATACTTTTTTTTTAATCCAGCCGTGCCACTGTGATTCTAGTAGGATGGCCGGAGTGGATGAAATTCCAATTTCTAAGGATTCTTATAAGAAGTTTTACGCTGATTAAGAATATACCATATATTAAGGGTCCCTGAACAGCCCTTCACGGGTTTTAACCCAAAAACACACTTTTTTCAAAGGTTTTTCTATGTTTTTGAGGATTTTATTGATAGAGAAAAACATAAGCGTTATTAAACAAGTTCTATTGAATCTAGATCTCCCAGGGGTGAATCCGGAAACATTTTTTTTATAAGGAGGCCAATTTTGAATTTTTTTTTTTTTTTTTTTTTCATGGACTGGAGAACTTCTTTGTTTTCATTCAAATGATGTTTCTTTTTCAACGAAATGTAGAATGTCATTGTAATCCTTCTTTGAAACCAATTTTTAAGATTCCCTCATGCCGGTTTCTGAGTACTCTGCTGAGAAATTTCTTGGGAACATTTTTGTTCTGTTCGATTCAGTATAACCAACGAAAATTTGAAGAAAGAAAACATCGTAGGAACACTTTCAGCTTTTTGGAGAAAATATGTACTTTTTGAAGTTTTCAACCCAATGCTAATTAGATATTCTCGTTACCCGAGATTTGAAAACTTAAAAAATTGAATGGTTAGGGCTGAAATTTCAACATAAGTGTGTAGAAAACTCTCCCAGGATTGGCTATCGGCTTCTGATGTGGTTTATCCAACAGGAACGCGAAACAACTCTCTATTGACATTC
Organism: Lygus lineolaris; assembly: GCA_030264115.1. Lineage (NCBI taxonomy): Eukaryota > Metazoa > Arthropoda > Insecta > Hemiptera > Miridae > Lygus > Lygus lineolaris. The sequence goes on from JAEMON010000006.1 coordinate 31,626,465, forward strand.
GACTGTCTCGAACTATCTTCTTCTAGCGAATTTGTTTGTTCTTGTCCCACACTCAGCGAATGGCTTCATAGGTCTCCCTCTACTAGTTGTTGAGCCAGATGGGAATAAAGGAGCGAAGAGAGCACTCGAGAGGTCATGCCACATGCAATGGCGTTTTTCAAAAGTACGTTAATTTCTCCCGCATTCTTTCCATTTCTGAAACAAGTTATTGTTAAAGAAGTTGACTACGGCCTGCACTACTCCAACGTCACTCACTTCCAGCTCACCCAATAGGTAAGACTGCGTTTTCTTTTTCCAATCCCCATTTTTCGTACAAAGGCGGATTGTAGGGATTTGGGCTGGAAAGATGACATAAATTATAAAAAATTGAAACGCGCCCGGACTCATCTAATTTTTACGGGATTGTGTTGGGGAATAGTGAGAAACAGAACTGAAATGATCCAAAACACCATTTCGGACCATTTTGAGTAATTCTCTCTCAAAGTTGAAGAGCGAAAAAAATCCGAACTTTTCGGATCATTTTGCGTAAATGAGTACGTGGAAATTTTTACTCGAATAGAATGATTGAAAATTATGAATAAATCACTTACCAGTCGCACGATTTGCCATGAAAAATGGAGAGCTTGGGCCTAAGTTCCGGGACAACAACCAAACTGAACTCAACAGGTATCACAATTAGCGAATGAGCCGAATAGTTTTGTTGACAAACGACCGCGATCCCGTTGAACCAAAAACAACGTGTTAAGCCTGGAAACCTTTTGTACGGCATTCAGGGGCTATATAGTGATACGTCAATGCCCTCATACGACGAATATTGAATAACCGGAAAATGTGGTATATCGGCCCCATTTGGGGTCCTGTTGTGGCCAGAAGCTTAGCGTTACCGTCAGTCTCCTCTAAGGGATAGAAAATACAGGGTGAAATTTTCAAAACGCCCTAGCTCGAAAACTTCAAATAGGAAGGTATATTATTCCCATAGATTCAAATAGACCACAAAATTTTTAGCGTCGAATGAGACCTCGAGGAGCATTTCAGGACCAATCGTTTCGGTCCCTGTAAGGACTAAGGGTTGCACGAAAAAAAAAAACAGCAACACGAGTATGAATCGCAAATCCTCCCGAGTATAGGCTGAATTCCCGTTCTAATATCAGCTGATCAAATGGAACTTTTTTCCACTGATTGAGTTTTAATTACGAAGGTAATTCTTAGCCTCACCACTACTCAATTTTTTGTCCCATGATTTTGTCCCATGATCATGTCCCACTCGTGTCCCGGCGGAGCGCCGAGTTCTCTTTACTTTTATAAGCATTCTTCGTTACTGAATTACGTTATTATGGTACCTACAACTCTCATATGTTAGGTAGGTCGATACTCATTGTACACGTCGAATACGACGTGATGTGACCCTCGCTATATAATTACGGTAGGTAATTAATATTACAAATATACAAATAGGATCTTTACAGATGGATGATCTATACAATAGAAAATAATAAACCGTTGTGTAATGATCTGCAGCGTTTGTAACGTCAATTAATTGGAGAAAGGATCAGGGAATGGCAACAGCTCCAAAAGCAAAAGTACAGAACCCAACAAAGTGTGCAGATATTCGTTATTCATGACTCTAACCTACTCCAATAATTAGAAGAAATACGTATATAGATAGGAATAAGGAGGATACTGTCGTTCTACTGTCAAGTGGTATTTTTCAATCACTTCGAAGGTGGTGGACCTACTCTTCCAACATTATCTTATGGTCCAATAATGAATATTGTATGTTAATGAGCCAGCGAAGAAAAAGTAATCGGACCCTGAGAACAAAGAAACTATTGTACGAACATTCACCAGCCAGCGGGCAACGTGAGAGATATGAGGTTCGAGTTCGGGAACTTATCAGAAGGTCCTTTTTCTGTATGACCCACTTCCCACTGAAGGGTACAGGAAGGTACTCGTTTGGACACTGTATTTTATCTCCAGTTTTCCGTATTCTATTTTTGGCACCGTTGATAGCAACGTTGAAGACTGCTCCCTTGCCAGGCCTTCTGAAGGCTGGAATTTTGTTTTCAGTTTTTATCAGCAGCATTTCTTAGCAATGTTATCCCATATAAAGAGGCGTTTTTTCAAATACATAGACAAATGGGGTCAATCATACAACATGTTTTCTTGGGTGCTGAATCGATTGAGAGTAGTCTTGGCACACAAGAACTGTATCTTTTGATTGACACTAATGATTTTCAGTTCAAAATTAACCAGAATGATTTTTCATCGTAATTATTTTGCCAAAATATTACCTAATTATTAACCAACTCTAAAAAGCTGTTCATTATCTCCATCCCTTCCATGAAATTTTTGTCACGTGTAAATTAAGTTTACGGGGCCCATTTCGTCGTTTATTATGGCAGAATGAGGAGAAAATAATTTCAAGCCCGATTATTTCATCGAACATTTTGAGACTGAATTGACGCGTGAGAAAAACTTCTTGGAAAGGATGGAGACAGCTTCTGAAACCTGCCAAGACCAGGTCTGCAAAGGTTACAAATGCATTTGAAGTTATCGTCACGGAAACTCCATCGCTAACCAATTTTCGCGCTCAGCCCGTTTCATGTATGAAACCCCTCCACCCGCTCTGGAACTGATACGGGTTTCCGCTCTATTTACCTACCTCGCAAACGGCGGCGAATATATAGGTAAATCCTCTTCCCAGCACCTCCAGTGAGAAATTCATACATGGAACTTTCATAAAACCCTTCCAAATTTTGATCGTACAGTTGAACTTGGCTACCTCAAAAGTAGGTACACTACGAAATGTGAATAACAAAATTCGCGAGAAATAAAGAAACTTGATTTTTGTGAGGATGTTGACTTCCCAACGGCTCATGTGGTCTTTTCACAAATTACGTGTTTCCTTTTGTTAGGATGGATCAAATAAAACAACCCAGGGTGGTTGATATATATTTTTATAATATGGTTTTGTTTCTTTTGTTTGTGTAAAAGTCGCCACAGCTATCGAATTATGGATTCTATTGGACTTTGTACGGATGATGAGATTCATGGAGTTATTGACCATAACATATATTATACAATTTACGAATAAAGATAAAACCGAGCTGAGAAAGATCGATGATGAATATAATCAAGATAATAATTAGAACGCTTTTTTTGTAAGAAAAATTGAAGACATCAAAGGAGAACTCTAGTAAAACATCTGGATTGTAAAATGTTATGAACAGTTTTTTTAATAATTAATCTATAATATAACAGTTCCAGTGTGCAATTATACCTGCGCTGGGCCATTGTTAAGCATCTGTTTTGTTTTTGTTAAGAAATAAAAATGAGGTGAATTGCTCCTATTTGGCTACAGTATTATCCATCTAGCTAAATGGGAGCCCCATACCTTTCCTCATTATCAGTTCATGGTAGGTATACCGTATAGCCTAGTAAATCATTTTACGTCGATCTTGTTATTGATGGTTTTATGATTCAGGGTTTTTATGAATCAGGGTTTACCTTGTTCAAAACACTCGTTTTAAACAGTGTTTTAAACCATGGCAAATAAACCACAGTGTTTAAAACAGGTGTTTTAAACAAGTGTTTTATATGTTTAAAACATGAGCGAAAAAAAAGATTTATTTCTACGTGATTAATTTTTATTTTTATATGGTTTAAGTTCCCACATACGGCAACGGGAAATATCTGAATCTGGAGTAATTTCCTCACTTCAAATTCAAGGAAGTGTAGGGACAGGAAGTACCTAACTCTATACTTATTTTAAATGTTTACTAAATTTTTTGCACAGTGGTGAGTGATAATAAGCCTTGATTCCGGGAACGGCTCGGACTTATCGAGGTTTTAAAAAAACTCCTTTTTTGGGGTTTGTTCTCGTGAAAAATATGTTTTTGGCCAACCCTGCTTTGAATTATACAATCCATATCCCCAAATGTTCGTTCATAAGAATTACTTTCTCATTGGTCAAATTGTGGAGTGTTTCAAGTTCAATCAGTGTCTAAGCTGTTGGGTTCAGTCCACAGTGCGATTGTTCAAAACTCTGCGTTGGCCACTCAAATGGAATGACAATCGCTTCTCCCATAGCGACCTTGTTTCCTCAACTTAAACTAAGTAGACTACAGTCTGGTTGACAAGGGACCTTATATACTCTCAATCCCAATTATCTTCTTTTTAGTCGGGATCTTTTAATTTTGAATAGAAATGAATGGTTGCTGTTATGAATGCACTTGAAACCAATTTTTCTGTTAAGTTGAAATTTGCTAACGAGTTTCAATTTTAGTAAGATAGGAGTCCTATCATAGAACCAACAAATATTTCAGAGAACATATTCTAGTTTCACCCCATTATTCTTTTCATTTCGTTGTATTATGTTTTTATTCACCATCATAACCTCACACATAAGGCTGTAAAGTCGCGAAAAAAATACCTGCTAACCACACTCGAGTGGTTATTTGGTCCGTCCTAAACGATGAAAGCACGAGAAATAAAGAGTAGCGCGAGGGAGGAATAAAGAGTAGTGTGGGAAGTAGTGAGTGCCGCAATCGGCAACCCACAAGGTGGGCATATCACGTTTTCAATAAATTTGTTTTTTATTGAATTAAGAAGAATTGAACTCCTTCTTGAAAGGTTATTTTCTCGGCTTTAAGAGTCAGATTTAGGTAGATCTTCAATCTTGATGAAGTGCAACGTTTTAGCACATTGGCTGAGCACATAGCTGCGCCCTTCTTTTCACAGATACGCAATAGAGAAATGTCTAAAGCAATTCCCTGTGTGGCTTCCTTCTGAGAACTACTCGCCTAGAAGCGAAGTCAAACCATTTTCCATAGAAACCCTTCATTTTTATAAGCAAACATGAAGATTCAACCCCGCGTGTGGGAACGCCAATAATTGAAATCGAGAAAGAAAGAATAAAGTCAGTCGGCGCGTGTGATTCACATCTGGACTCCCTTCAGAGAGCGCATCCCAACCCGGACCCTAACAAACAACAGCAGGATATTACACACATAGGTATGAAATCGAATGAGAAAGAAAGATATTATGTACATACATTTTCGTTATAGAGGTGGTCAATGATCGCTTATCTGCAAAAAGAAAAACCATTCAAATTGATTTCTGACAAGATATTTTTTCAATCGTAATATAAATACTACCTATATATTGTAACTGAGCCCCGTAACTAGAAATCTAAAAAATTGAATTGAATGAGTAAAATAATATAAAAATATAAGAAATGTAGGTATGTGTCTTATGTTTGACAGCGTTCTTCTACGAAATAAAAAAAATGTAATAGAGGAAGGAGTCTCCGTGAGCTTCTTTTGTAGCCTCATCTTACACAGGAATAGGATACGAATTTTTTTTTTTTTTTTTATCCTTTCTAACCTTTCTGACAAACATACCCAATATTAAATTGCTACAAGTTGTTCCACCTTTCTAAAGTATACATAGGAACGTGATTTTTCGGTCTACGACGAATCTATGGGTATTCTTCTTATGGTGGAAGAAAACAAAGGTGATGCTCAACTGATACCCATATTAATCTTAACGGGTTTCGTAAATGATAGGAATTTGACCGTCGATTTGCAGAGAGCGTTACGCACAAACCAGTGGGTGAAAAATGAAATTTGAGTCATGTTACCAGGAAACAATGCCTTTCTTTGTCCTAAGACGTCTATAGAGTCATCTAGTAGTCGTGTAGAGTGAAGTTCCGTTCACCTCTTACTGGACGGCTCTCGCAAAGTCTACACTTACCTACTCCGATAAGTGGGTTAGCAAATTGAATAATACCCTCCCATACGTTAAGACCAAGCTGACGTCAGGTGAAGAGAAATTTCTAACAATTTAGTGGACGAGTCAAGCCTCGAGGACATCCTTTACTCCCACAATACCTACGAGAAGTGAAAAATTGAAGCACGCTCCCATTT
>JAEMON010000006.1:31639706-31649864 GCA_030264115.1 Lygus lineolaris
TATAATATTTTTATTGCAGTAGGTAACTGTCGGGTAGTGGTGGGTTAGTAGGCGGTACAAGAACAAAAACAAAAACTTAACAAAAACACCAACAAAACTTTGTTGGTGTTTGTTAACGTTTTTGTTAATTTTGATCTCAGGTAAATGAATACGGGAAAGGAGCCGTTTCTAGGACCTTCAGCCTAAGGACAACTAATAATGCCAGCAAACTAGAAAAATCTCAACGAATCGAGTAGCTGTCCAGCACTTTGCTGACACTCTTGATTTAGTAGAAGTTTCCCTGTTTCTCCGAATTTTGACAATTTCTTAATATTTCCTCCAGTGGCTATAAATGAGGTGCAAAAGAGATTTGATGTCAAGCATATAAGGTAGAACAGCTGATATAGGTACGTGCGAGGAAAACCACGTTGAAAGTTTAGATAAATGAAACGATATAATATTCGTTTCGACAAGAAAATTATAATTATGAGGTTGGTTAAAGGCACTAGGTCTGTTCCAAATAGCGGCTGTGCAGGTGCAATTCGAATATTTTAGCTACTCAAAACCTTCTGCGCACTCTTATCAGCATGTTGTCGACAAGAGCGTGTGCGGAAGGTTCTGGGCAACTAAAATATTATTCTAATTGCACTAGCACAGTCGCTAGTTGGGACAGACCTAATTATGTTGATAGCTGGCTGTTTTGAATTGGATGATGCCGAATCGTTATAAGTGCTCATGATGGTTATCCTCAATGTCATACGACTGATCAGTACGTGAATACACATTAGGGACGAATACGTTTCAAAACTTTTACTAAACTGAACTTTTTGAATTCTAACGCGATCTGAGGATTGAACGAATTGAAGGATGTACATTGGTGACATCAATTCCCAAGTGGTGTCGACAGTGTTTGGGATTAGGCATTGAAGATATAAGAGTGAGAGAGAGAGAGAGAGAGAGAGGGGGGGGATGAGAGGGAGAGAGATAGGGAGAGAGAGAGCGGAGACAGAGAGGGAGAGAGCAGAGAAATGGAGACATCTGTCGACTTCCCAAACGTCTTAATCATCGTCATAGGATTGTAATCACGATACTAACAGCCGGGAGGTAATGCGAAAACAGTTTCCCAACAGCCGAGTGAGAACATTGCTGCTTTGTCCCTTTCAGCTGTAGCTTGGTTCGAAACACCTTATTCAATATAGCTTAGTACGCCTTTCTGTTATAATCATGTCACCAGCAGCTGTAGTAATAAGTAGGTAAATACAACTTTTTAATTGAATTATGAGCAGGAGAAAATTCGAACAGCAAGCTTTTAGTGGTCATCCAATCAAAATGTGTAGTGATAAAAGATCAGACTCACTCGTTAAGTACCACCTAACATAATTAATGTACTGCAGAGTAGTGTGCTCTGAATAATGAATAAATATAAATAAATTTATGAGTCCTAACCGATTTCCCACCAATAAATTGGTGGATCCGAACTTATTCAAAAACAGAAATCTCTTCACGATCGTAAACAGACAGTATCGTCAACCCACTCAATCACAAACTTCACTAAATCACAATTTTATTACACGCTTGACCGGCTTGACAACTCCAGCCATCCAATTGTATCTTGGCGGACTGTTCTGTCCGCAGGGAGGATCCTATAACTGTAATGTTAGGGTTATCAGCGGGAAGATCCCTTGTTCCAACTAGATTCGCCCCTTCAGAGGGTTTAATGTGGTGGACGGACACATGAAGGGACTTGATGGCTCTTGTCAATAATAATGTCTAACTTGGCATCGGGTCGAGAGGGCGCAGCGACAAAGGAGCCTCAGAGTTTGAGCAGATAATTAACAGAAGGAGCCTCAATGAGGTTTCAATTTACGGAGAATTGCGAGGAGAATTTACGGAGTAGAGCTTTAGCAGGTTTCCAAGCTACATCCCACCGTGCTCCCACCAACTCTTCAGTTTCAACTCTCACACCCCCGATGTTTCTATGTTTAAGATCGTTATTTACACAAAAAAAACTTCAAAAAAACACGTTTTTTAACCATTTTTTCTAAATTTGACCCCTTGGAGTACTCCAAAAATGCTGACCAACGAACTCAGCCTTTCTTTTGTTAGGTATTGACATTTTGACATTTTTTTGGAGTTTTCAAATAGATTCCAGCGTCAGCTATCGTCTGGAGTGTATATAAAATGGAAAATTGTTGAATTTTAGGAATCGTTTTAGAATGGTCTGAAACGGATTTCTATGGAGAAAATTTTCAAAAATGTGCATTACTAACATTTTGAAGCCATTGCAATAGCTTCATTTTCTTCGAAAATTCGCTAACAAGTTTATTTTTCTTCCTAGAAAAAAATCTTGTCTACCTACTTTTTACATGAATATGTCTTTTCGCTGGGGTCAATCCAAAATTTTGTCCCATCAACAACCGAATAATCAAAGTTGGTTGGGAGGTATTGATACAGGGTATTCTTGATCTTGTTGTTGTTTTTAAGTTTAGGAAAATATTAACACGATCGTGAAGTTCTTGTTCGTATCATTTTCTTCTAACAAACAATGTAGGTATATACTTTACGTATATATACGTTACTCTTGAAATGTAAAACCTCAAATTTTATTCCAAAGTTCATTATTGAAAATAATAAACCAAAATGGGTAAAGTGATAAACATATAGTAAGTGGGGCATATGACAAGTATTTTCTATTCCGAAATTCAAAAGAAGCTACTAATCACAGGTATAGTTTCCTAAAGTAATGACGTTTGATTTAGGTACAGTACCTACTATTGAATAGGTGCGTGAATAGGTACACTACATGTTTCCCATGCTTTGTATATTAACATTCGAAAATAAAGATTATAAGAAATGGTATAGGTATTTCCAAAATGTATCGATCAGCTCTTCCTTTTCAGAAGCAGCCTGAAGAGCTGACTGATGGAGTATTTTTGAAAACATTCCTTTCGTTACCTAACAGATAAGTTCGTGGTGGGGAGTACCGACATTTACCGGTTCTCCTTGTTTCATCTTTCATCATTCATTCATTTCATCATTCATTAAAATATAATCACAATGAGGAAATGTATTACACTCATATCTCTATAAATATTCAGCGGGTAGTAGGTACATACCCTATACTACGAGTACCTACCTAGGTACTATTATAGTACTACCATAGTAGGTGCTTGTGTTTGAAAGACTTCCAATAATCCCTCGTCGTCGAATGGGGGGAGTTTGCCAAGATTGACACTCAACTTTGGAACTTTGGGGCAACCAATCAACAGGGAGTGAAGGCCGTTTGAAATATGAGCTTTCTGAAACTTCGGTTGGGTAGGTAGGTGATAATGTTGGCAACTTTGCTAAAAGTTGACTACCTACTTAGTTAAGGACGGGGTTGGAGGTTGTTTACCATTGTGACATCGCTGTGATGAAAACTTGTATAGGTGTTTGTGATTAGGGGGGTGGATCAGGTTGGCATGTGTAACGTACTGGTTTATGTAGGACCTATACTCAACTTGACATATTCCACGACAAATAAATCAAGTACCCTAAACCAAATAAAGCAAAGGAATTGATGTCGCAAAATAGCATTCATGCCTGCAGAGGGTTGTCAACGTGGAACTGCCAGACAGACAGAAAAACAGTATAGTGTGACCGCAGCAGAATAATATCATGTAACCTTATTCTGATAGGACTGAAATAGATGAGAAAAAAATTTCACTTTCAGTTCATTTTTTCCCTTTTCTCAAGATATATCAATAACAAAATGTAGGTACCTACCTACCTTTCATAATATGTAAGTCTACAATGATGAGGGTACACAATTCCTCAATTGCACTTATTTACATACATTTCTTAACTTTAATTCAAATACTTGCTCACGATCACTTCAATGCAGATGAACGTGTATCTAACGAAACAACATCATTTACAAGGGCTATGTTAACATTAATGAAAATATAAATAGATAAGATCTAAAATCTTTGCAAGAAAGAATTCAGTCGGTTCCCTTCTGGAGGACATCCTTAAAATATGTACCACAATCCACTTCATCAGGGATGCCAGAGATGCTGTACGCGTGTTTTGCGGAGCAAGCTATTTTTCAAGCATGTCATGATGGTAGACTCGATTCACCCTTGTCACTCCTCATCCTATGGCTAATACTTATTCTCAAAAGGGATTTGGGTCCCCAGAGAGGATAGGAAGGTCCGACACTGACAACCCCAAGGGTCAGGGCTGAGGCTATGGCACCACTACGCGCATACTTACACCATCACACTCGTAGCTACTGATCTGCCACCTATACTGTATAAAGTCACATTGAGCGAGGACCACTGAGTAATTAAGTCAGCTCAACATTTCCTTGGCACGGATTTGGTAGCCTTCGATCGAGACAAGGAGATTTTAGGTACCTACATCAATCATAGGTAAACATCTCTTGTATCAACTCTCCAGTAACCAGTGTGTTTCTATATCATTTAAGAAAAGTATAAAAAGAAGAGGGAACAAAATTAGTTTCGACAATATCATTCCAATAAGTAGACTTTACCTTATTCGTGGAGCACCAAATAGTAAAAGTCTATCATATCCTTGGTGCACACAACAAAAATTGAAAACATCTACCAAGTGAGTGAGGGCACAGTTACTCCGTTACATACGGATCAATAACAAATTGTTTCTTCGATCGATAGCATCATTATTGATATTGTTGAAATGTATAGAGATAGTATAGGAACAAAAACCTGTTATCATTTTTAGTAAGATCGAGAATTTTCTACCCATTTGACATTGTACCTACTTACCGTTTTTCCAAATGCACATCAGCTACTACAACTGATCCATACCCAACAAATATTAAGCGAAATCGAGTCATTAAATCGTGAAAATTTGAGGTTCGGCAAAATTCTCGTTTGCGCAGGCGTATAATACCTACGTTTTACGCTACCATTGGATTTGGTTCCATTTTGCGCCAACATCCATGCGGTATTGCATATAGGTAGGGGCTAATCTGCACCATAAGTGAAAATTCCATCAAACTAGTAGACTGGTAGTCTCGGTTTTGCCCGTGACAATCAACAGACCGTAGACTTATGAAAACGGAACCAAATTTTTAGAGAAAGCTCTGGAAAGTAAATTAATGGAAGTAACTGAACTTCTCAATTTTAGAGAACACAAGATGGTTATCGACTTCCCGCAGAAACAAAAACCTTTCCTACCCTGGCTACCCTCAGTAGTGAAGATTCAAACAGCAATCATGTAAAATCACGTACGATTCGTGTATGATTCCTATACCAAAATCACTTTACTTGTTTATTACATCTCTTCATGTCAGCCGTTGAAAACTGAGCTATCCAATTTAGATATGGTAATCCAAGTTGGGTTACCCAACATACTTAAAATATGTTCTTTCTCTGACGAATACACCTACATCGGGTTTTATTTTGAACCTTTTTGATCCTCCTGTTTAAATTCAGGGCAAAGTTCATGATCAAAACTCAGGACAGTCCAACAGGATCCCACAGGATAGGATAGGAATCATACATTAGCTAAATTAAAAACGAATTGACTCACATTCACACGTTCATTTAACAATGGATTCAAACACGACCAGTTCCAATTCGTTTCCACTTGATATATATAATACCTATATGGAGTAGCTTTATCACCAAATATAGAGAGGATAGATTCTAGGAAACCAGATGGGACTGGAAAAATAATGCAATGTCACATATTCACTGCAGTGCTTTTAGTTATAATTTTGCAAGTTGAGATCAATAGCGGGACAACTCAAAATTGAGCCATTCGCGCTTGTCGCCAGTTGTTTCTGAATTTTAAGTTGTCTCACTATTGATCTCAGGGTGCGAGATGGCTGCCACCATAATGTGAAGCTATTTTGATAGTTGAAGGTGAAATTATGGTTTTTTGACTATTCAACTGGCTCAATTTTGAGTTGTCCCACTATTGATCTCAACGTGCAATTTATACGATATAAGATCCTTTACCAATGGCTTTGATTGATGATTCCGACACCTTTAGAAGTTTATTTCCCCGACAGATGTAGGTAATCTTGCATACTACGTATAACAATCGCATATTTGATCCAACGATTGCTGACCTCTAAAGTACAGAAATGGATATTTTTAGACTTGAACATCGTGCTCGTTCACAAAGCTGCCTCATTATATGAATCTCACGGGTCCTCAAGATCCGGTCTGCGGTCACAATTTTCCCCCTCATTTCCCTAGGGCAGCTAATTAGTCAACTGCACGTTTCCCTCACCGCGGTCCCGGTGACAGCGAGGTGGGGCACATAATGACCATCCAATGTGATAACGAAGGTCATCCGTTTGGGTGGGTACAAACGCGAAATGCAATTTATTACCTTAATAAATTAATGATCGTAAACCCTGCAGCAATTCACAGACACGCGACGTGCTCATCTGATTAGCAGTACACTGGGGCATGGTCAATGTCACGGACAGCTTATCATGGCACCAGGTTAAATGCCATTATGAAAGACATGAACCAATTGGTAACCACAAATTAGTTCGTATACAGGATAGTCATGAGTTACCTACCTAACCGCCAACAAATTTTGGAATCAAATATTTTTCATATGTATGTACCAAAATAGATAATATGTATATAGGTACGAATGAATCTTACTCAATCTTACTCTTATGAATCGAGTGTGAGTCCGTCTTTTCAGTCCAAATCATTGAACCGATCTGGATGGGGTTTTTTTTCGCAAAATGATGGCAAAGCTGTGGGCCAGATTATTATATGGCGATAGCGGAATTCTCTCACCCTCCTCTTCCATCTAGAACATACGGTCCATAGCGACTGGCACTCGGGCAAACCGTCACCAGAGATGTTCTACCATTTTCGTATCACCAAGTGATGTTTCAAGACCATTGAGGAGCTACTGAAACTATCCTCGGTACCACGGAAAAATTTACTAGTTGAATTATCTGCAGAGTTCATATACGTTTCAAATTATTACAGTGCCATAGCATTAAATATTTTCTGGTACTCAAATTTTTGAAGACGGTCTCCATGGAAACCATTTTAGAGTGCCCTAAAATTTAACAGCAGCACGAAACCAACACGTATAATCTCTTAAAAATTATTATTAATGACAAATTAATGACATTTTATAAAAAGGTTCCTGTTATTATTTATATACTTACACCGACACTTAGCAATATAATTGTACCGTCGTTCATCGGAAAAACAGCTTACCTCCTAGTTTCTGGGCAATTTTGAACCCAAGTGAGTATTTCTTCGCGTGCATTTATACGACCCAACGAGGTTCAAAAGTTTGAGTTGAGCTTTTAAAACATAGAAAAGAAAGCAAAATTTCGATCTTGAAATGGGGGGTCTGAATATGTTCAACGTCACAGCATCGACACACTAACATTATATTTATTCGGCTTGAACTAACAGGTATAAGTTGATAAGATGAATCAGAAACATGACAAATTTGTCACAGAGAAGTGGGTACTAGTAAGGTATTAATAATTATTTTCCGAGGAGATTTCTCCCCGAATAATTTATAATAACAAACTGCAAGAACGAAACTAAATTTCCTATCAAAATTCGCGGTCGGAAATTAAGAGTTGACTCTTATCACGCGGTTACAGTAATTTTCTTGCATCTTCCGCTACAGCGACTACTATTTTAAATTGGCAATCCAGCAGAGCCATCTTGAAAATGAAGAAATCTTAATTAATTCAGAGTTTTGTTGTTGTTTGCTTTGAGGTGGGAAGGGAAAGGGGGGGTTTTAAGATGAGGGTTGGTTAGTTAGTGCGAAATGAAAAGAAAGGTCTTGATAAAATTATCACATCAACCTCATCCTTTTTTCCTCAGTCCTTCTTGTGAGGGTAAACCACCTTCCAGGTGCCCTCAAGCTAAAAGTCAAAAGGCCTTTGTTAATTAAGTTTTTGTTGGCGCATCTTTTGAAGTTTCTAGAGCCATAAGAAAATTCCTCTTTCACTCCGAGAACAGGGTTTACATCAAACTATCTTAAAGGTATGAAGGTAATGGTCAATAAGTATTTGCCCTGTTCAATTACCCCTTATTGTGAATCATTGCATCTAAATGAACAATCATACAACAACAAAAGTCGTTCCATATGACGATACATGGCACACCGAATCTAGAAACCTTCCTCCTTTTCTTAAGTCAGTAAAAAATTAATCCGAATAAAAGGTAAGAAATAATCAATAATTAATAAGAAAAATATAGAGAAAGAGAAGTTCTTGATACCAACTACATTGAAAGATCTAATTATTTCCCTTTTTGAAGTTCTTCCAAAAACGAACAGGAATCGACAGACAATTACTTTGTTAGTACTATGTTGGAACGAATTCTAGCAGGGAACCGGATTTAGCCTTGACCTAACTCACCGAAAACGTTAAGGTATAGATGAACGAAATTCAGGATCGAAATCTTGTTACGAAAGTTTTCTAAAGCCTTTCACTCAAACCAAGCGTTGCTAGAGAGATTATAACTTCCTCATTTTCCCCCAAAAAATATAGTTCACCACTCGTTGGAGAGCTCTGAATTTATACACCACTTCTCACGCTGTCAATTTTCCCCTCCTAACCCTTCATGAGAGTACGAGTTTGGTTACGTTCACAAAATAAATTATTGTTGGTTCTTATTGGTAGGTCAGCTTAGCTGGTACCTATACCAGGTATTTTACCCTCCTAACCCCTCATGAGAGTACTAGCTTGGTTACGTACACAAAAGAAAGTATTGTATGGTATAAGAACTAATCATAGTCAGCCAGCTTCTAGGAATACCTAGAAAATTACTGTTGGGTTGATTTTCAGTGGCCAACCTGGTTGCCCCATGTGATTCTTCACAGCCTATGTTCCATTGGTAATAGGGATCATCACGGTTGTGCGATTTCCGCGAAACTCTCATCTAACAGAATACAGCACTCCCATATTACATATATACAGCAGGCGGCTGAAGCAGGTTCCCATTTTTTGAAGTTTAGCCGCAGGCTCTAAGAATATAATAAATGCTGTTAGCATCCGGGGATCCAGGGGGCTTGCTGATTTTTTCCCTTCAAGAATGTCAGCAACGAGGATCCTGAATGCGAACAATGATTTTGTCAGGTCTTTCTTCGTAAAACGGTTTTTGAACCATTAATTTCTCTGTTAGGCCTACGATGCGCCCGACACCCACGTCGGTTATTGATGTATCTCCCTGTTTTTCCGTTTTTTCTTGGTTTTTTTTGTACTTGTAAAACTCAGTGACCCCAAAAAGAGTCTTCCCGAACACCCTCGGAGGTCGGAGCTTGTCTGTCGTCAACGATTGATGGACATCGGGTTGATCATCATCGCGTCACCCAACCTCGGCCCGTCAACGTATCACTTTTTTGCCTCCTCGGAAACCGTCATAATCGGACGAGGCTTGAGCGATTTATTACTGGTTCCTTCGTCCGTGAAGAAATGAGGGCGAAGGGGTCGTCAGGGGAACAAGAGTTTCTTGTTTGCTAGTCTTCCGCTTCCGGTAAACAAAAGGCAGTTTCGTGCCTGCTAATGGCAAACGAACTCATAATAATCGGGATAAATGTCCCCGAGCCTTCTGAAGAAAATAAATATTTTTCCTAGACAGCAAAGCTCTCATCGATCAAAATCAATATCTGTACGACAAATAACTCATCCGGATTCATATCGTACAAACATTTCTGAAAATGCTATTTGGTCAATTAGTTACTGTTATGAAATCTACTTTTTTGGCGAATTCTCGAAGAAAATGAAGCTATTGCAATGGCTCAAGAATTTCAAAATGTCAATAATATCAAAAGAAAGGATGATTTCGTTGGCCAGTATTTTTGGAGTACTCCAAGGGGTCAAATTTTGAAAATGTAAAGGCAAAAATCACTTTAAAAAACGTGATTTTTGACGTTTTTGGTGTGAATCTCTTAAACATACGAAAATATTTTAGAATATTCGGAATCAGCGTGAAATTGCCTACAGAAATCACCCAACAAATCGGTTGAAATTATTTGAAAATTCGCTCATCAACGCATTCTGCATGAATGGAACTTTTTTTAAACACCCTTACACCTTACGCCTTAACGCTTCCAACGCCCGCGTAACTTAGATACCGTAGACCAAAATTTTCGAAGTTTGGTATACATATACAGGGTGTATCAGACCCGACTCGACATACTTCA
>JAEMON010000006.1:31667951-31682107 GCA_030264115.1 Lygus lineolaris
CGATGGATGATTATTATTTATTTGCGGAAAACCCGTCATTGATAGTGTGGTATTTAATTCGGGGGCGAAAAGTAGAAGGGATTCACGTCATTAATCAATCGCTCAGTCAATCAGTTTTTGTTGTTTTGAATTTTCTCGTATGGGCTTCTCTCAATACTCAAAAATGAATATCAGGAACTGTATGAGGCCTGCTTGGTGAATGTTAGGGAAACTGACCTGACTATGGTAGGCTAACCTCCCTCCAGCTATGGTGGAATCGGCAGGAACCACGGCTGGCTTGGAATACCCGATGTTGTGAGCATTCCAGAGAGCTGTTATAAATTACCAGGTGTCACAGCATTGTTGTCCTACCCTAATAGACTGTCAAGTTTGGAACCAATTTTTGGCTATTCAGGAGCAACACTATTGGGGTGGGTTGGGATGGGTTGTTGGGAAAACAGGTGGGAGTCAGTAGTTATGGAAGATCCTTTATCCTTTCCTATACCTATTACGTGTGCCCACTAATTCTTATGTTGTATAATGTTGTATACCTACCTACTATCGTAAATAAAGCAATTTTTCAAATCAATTCAATCAATGGTGCCAGTATGGTTACCTTCAAAGAAGGTTACCTTCGTTTTTGGGAATCTATTCAGAGCACCATTCGTTGACGAAACGGTCAGTTCTATTCGTGCTACGAGATGACTCTACTCGTAACGAGATACAAGCACATGCGCACTAACTTATTTCTATTCGTCGAGCTCCCTACTCGTAACCTCTCATTTCCCCGCAAGGACTGTCTTGTGACTCGAACGGCTTCACCAAATTCCATGTATTTTATGCTATTATTAATGTTGTACGGTAAAATCTGATGTTTCTCACCTGTAAAGAGGTACTTCGAGTCGGCACTGAATGCACAGTCCCAAACCCAGCGGTTTGTTTCGTGTTTTAATTCGTGAAGAATCGTGAAGTTCTCATTTTCCCAAACTTTGCACGTGCAGTCGGAAGAACAAGTAGCCAGAAACCTGTAGAAAATTAAGAAAAGCGATCAACTGTAGGGCGATAAGAAAGCAAATTTTATTAAAAATAATCAAGAACGAAAAGAGCAGGGTAGAGTAAACCTGTAAAACTGGCAAGTTGTGACATAATAATTATTTTTCCTGTTTTTCGGCTTCATATCAAATAGAAATAATTCTGGTTATCTAATTGAAACTCACTACTTATAGAACTAGTTAAGATAAGGTTAAGATGATGTGTTCTTAGAGCAACTTGATTTGAGGGTCGCCTATTGTAGCATCGACAAAGGAATTCAAACCAATGTAAACTTACTTCGAATCGGGGGATATGGTACACTTGAGTCCATAAGCAGGGGGATGAGCAGGAATTCGGTGCCTCGGTCGGAGTTTGGTGGGTTCATTGGTGACGCATACGAGCGACCAGACGTAGCAGTTTCCTTTATTGTTTATAGCTGTCATCACCAAGGCGTCAGGGTCGATTGCTACAGATTGCACGGATGCCCCAGACTCCGGAATCTACAAAGGGAAACAAAATTCTGATACATTTAGCTTATTAGGTGATGACTAAGGCAGTTGATTTTTATAAAGTGTAAAAAAAAAACTATAAACTGTTTAAAAAGGGCCCGTAAAAATGAATATAATTAAACAAAATTATTACCAGCTGTTCGTTTCTGTCGGTCCTCACGTCCCAGACATGAATCACACCACTCTGATCGCCAACGATAAGCTCGGTCTGGTTGGGGTGAAGACACACTGTATTCACTGTGGCACCAACTTGAAATATTCGGGAGCACTGCAAGTTCTTAGTCCTGAAAATATTTTATAAAAATAGTCATGTAAAAAAGTTCCATTCATGCAGCATGAGTTTTTGAGCGAATTCTCAAAGAATAATTTTAACCGATTTTGTGGGTGATTCTTATAGGAAATTTCACGTTGATTCCGAATATACCATAATGTTCCTATGTTTAGGATGGTATTTCACGCCAAAAACCTCTCCTTTTTAGCGATTTTCGAAACTAAATTTTCAAAATTTGACCCCTTGGAGTACTCCAAAAATTCTGGCCAACGAACTCAGCCTTATTTTTGATATTATTGACATTTTAAAATTTGTTTTGGATTTTTTATCTCGATCCCTCGGGCAGATATCGTCTGGAGTGACACATACATAAATATATATATAAATATACATATGAAAAAGTTTTCAGAAACGGATTTCCATGAAGAAAATTGTCAAAAATTTGCATTACAAAAATTTTGAAGCCATTGCAATAGGTTCATTTCCTTCGAAAATTCACTAATATTGGCTTACCATACATTATTACCTATCTATTATAGTAATGTTGTATAAAGGTGGGACTGATCTTACTAATACTGGGTAGGTATTCAGACCTACGTTTAGAAAATTTGATGAATTGAATGGCCGTATGGTTTAGCCAGACAATAGCTGTAAAAAGGCGTTTGAAGTCGGAAGCAATAGGGTGTGCACATAAGTCGGAAATTCTCATTTTTGACCTCAAATTCGGGTTCAGCGTTCTCAAAAAACCTCGTGAGCCACTTTTTAACTGAAAATTCCGTCTTGTTGAGCCAGAAAAGAGCTGGAAAGGGGCGCGTGACGTCAGAATTATTTGGTCACAGCGGGTCAGTGGCGTCATCCCTTTCCTGCGGAGGAAAGGACACTTCATTGTATTGCACATTTTTTAGAAGCTCTCACTAAGACCATTCATTTGGACAGTAAAATACTCTGCCGAATGGAAATGGTACACACGTTTCTCGCGTCCAAGAAAATTTGAAATCAAAAATTGTGAAAGTTCAAAACTCTTGGTTGTGTCGATATTGGTCAGTTTAGAGAAAATGTCAACATAATCGTGAACGAAATTTACGTGAGTGCATGCGTAGAGCGTGCCGTTGATTCAATCAAGATGAAATTCATATGGGACCATCAAGGGGCCCTACCCGCATAATCCCTGCAAATTTGAACAAAATAGAATGAAAGCTCTGGAAGATATGGCTGTAACAAGGAAATGCGGACTGACAGACAGACTGACAGACAAAGAAGGAACCAAATTTGATCAGGAAGCTCTGAAACGTAAAATGCGAGTGGAAATTTCAATTTTGGAGGACACCAATTTTTTCGATTCTCAAAGTGAAAGCTTAAGGTACCTTCAGCAGACTTGGAAGAAATACAGCCATGCGCATACATCAATGGAGGTTGCAGACGGTTTCCGTGTATTCAAGTTAACCTGCAGGGTTGGAAACGGACATGACCTCTGGACTTTAACCTAGCGCTTGGAAAATGATTCCAGTTCTTATCATTAAGTGAACTTGACCTCAAAACGCTTGGGACTGACAGATCTGGGGTGGGGGCTTGGGGAACTTTAGTGATAAGAGTGTGCGCAGGAGGTTCAGCACAAATAAAATACACGACCTAACAAGAAGTATCCAACTAGGAGGGTGCAGGAGGAATTCGAAGATTTTAGCTGTGAAGAACCTTCTATGCACTTTCTTGCCCTCTTTGTTTATAAGAGTGTCATGGACGGTACTGCACTGCTAAATTAATCGAATTGCACTAAAACTGGCTGAAGGTCATATCACACAAGCTCTTTTTCTCGTTTTTTTCTTATTCCCAGGCATCAAGTACAATAAGGGCACTTCTCCAGCTTTTTCCTTAGGTCCTCCATTCCATAGCATTTTCATGCTCATGACCAGGGCAGGTTTAGAACACATTCTAATTTTCATGAACGCTATTTTAAGAAAGAATAAAAGGGCAACTGTGGACACTCAAACCTTGAAGTGACGCTAGAGTTCCGATGGTTTCAACTTTTATTCTTCTTCAACTTCAAGTTCTTATTCTTTACTGGTTGCTAGTTCCAAGCTTGAAAAAGCTGGAAAAGAGCTCGTAAGATATGGCCTTTAAGGACCCACCGTTACTTACAAGAAACCTCGTGAATGTTTTCAACCATGCCTGAGACGTAGGTATATACTATTGAATGGACTGCTGTAGGAGACCGCCCGAACAGTTCGACATGGAAGATCAGGACAACAGAACAGCAGAGGTTCATCATCTAATAAAAACGACGCCAAAATAGGAAAACATGCATGGTCCTCAGTTCTCTTCGGACACCTTTGGTTTGCCCCCGTTTATGCAGCTCTAAACTGATTCGTTCAGGTAGCAGATGCAGTCTATCCAGTACTATACATTCATATATGGCTGGAAATTGGCTTAGACTTAGGCTGGGTCACAAACTGTGTACCTTTAGTTTATCACTTTCAAGGCTGTAAGAGATTGAGTGCTTTACTCTGTCAGGTAGGTACCTACCTACTTTAACTACTTTGTCTTGGTTAAAATTGGTACTTGCAATTCACATGGTACAATTCAAATTGTCTAATTTGTGTTTAATTGTTTAATTATACCAACAAATTTATAATTTGAACGAATTCAAATCAATAGGAGGTAGGTCCCTACCCTGCTCAACACCTTCAGTGCGGAGCCCAAATTGTGGCAACCCTACCACCCTGAACCAAAAAATGATAAAAATTGTCTCGCTCGTAAAAATACTTACGCGTATTTTTTAGTTCACAATTCGGTGTGTGCTCCTGTACATACAGGGTGACAGCCAGTGTCTTACTGAATAGATTGTGAAGAGAAAGGGGCTTCCAAGTGATCGGGAGGGGAACTACGACTCCCTCCTCAGGGACATGTGGGGAGGGAGACGACCGCTCTGGCGGTTGTCCGCATGGAGGGGAAGGAGGGACGACTGCTGAGGCGGTCCTCCGCACTGAAAGTGTTAAGACAGGTTCACTCTATTGTTTGAGAATAACAATGTAATAGGTACCGATTAACTTGCCTGATATCCCAAATGCGAGCTGTGTGATCTTCACCACCTGTATACATCCACTGGCCATGCTCAGCAAACCCAACAGCAGTTATGTTCTTGTTCACCCCTTCGAAGTTCGTCACAGGATTTGGATTGGTAGTCGTTATGTCGTACATACGAATATGCTGATGACCTATAAAAAGAGGTTATGGGATTGACTGCGCTGTTCTTTACACTACAGCTACCTAATTCGTGAGTAGTACCAAGGTTCCTACCTAAGAATCGGGTACTAAATATTTAAACCTCACCTGCTGCAGCGAGATGTCTTTTATCTGGAGCGATTGAAAGTGCGTTGACTTGCTGATGATATGAGTGTAAGGAAATAAGAGGTACAATTTTAAACAGCTTAAGATGCAAGAGAAATGAAGCTAGCACCTTTTTCAGCAACCATCGCTAAAATCGTTAGAAGTGGTTCTAAAATATGTATGCTTAACTAAAACTAACTATAATAGACACCAGACTCCTCCAAGAGACAAATCCCCAATTACTTTGGAGAATCTGGGTCATTCTTGGAGTGCCAAGGTGCTAACTCCACTAGGGTTTTCTTTTCGAATCTGTTCTCCATGCGAATATTTTAACAGCTCTGAAACTCCTGCGAACACTCTGGTTGATAAGACCTCTTTCTCACTCAATAGCCTACACCTAAGGCTCTTCTCTGTTCACACAAGTTCTCTCCATTACTTCGTGGTAGAAACCATGTCTACTGATTGGCCAGCATTAGTACTAGGAGTTTTAAAATAAAAACGCTGCAAAATAATTACACACCGGTTTTTTATTTTCTATAATAGATCACCCATCTGAAAAGATCCTACTTGTGTATAATAGTAAGTACATACCGTGAATATATTGCGGGTTCACAATCAATATTTTTCTTGTGTACAAGGAGTATGATCTACCTACCATTTATTATTATTATTATCTGAGAGTTGTAACACTCCTTTCATAACGTAAGGAAGCTTAAAAAAGTAAACGAGAACCTCGATCCAGTGATGGAAACCAGGAAAAGTTGCATTTGATCAGCTGATCTTTGAACGGGGATTTGGCCCCCGGAAGATTTGAGATTCACACTCCTGTTTCGGCTCTCTTTTTTCGTTCAACTCTTAAGTCCTTGTTGGGAGCGAACGGTTGGTCCAAAAATGCTCCGCAAGGTCTCAATCGATGCTGAAAATATTGTTCCATTCGAAATCGATGGAAAAATTAACCTTCTTATTTGAAGTTTTCAAGCTGGGGCGTTTCGAAAATTGCATCCCCTATTTTCTATCCCTAAGAGAAGACTGAAGATAAACCCAAGCTTCGGGGCACAACTAGACCCCTAATGGAGGGGGTACACCAAATTTCATTAATGTTGTTCCATGGTTACTAAGGGAAGTGTGACGGACGAATTATTTATTATTGTTTGTAGGTAGCCATTATGGTACACTTTTTTGGGTTGAAGGTGGAAGTAATCGGCTTCTTCCGTATGTTATAGATCGTTTACTTCTTGTCCAACATGTGTCGCAGAAATCTGCCACATCAGGGACTTCCTAAAATTGCTTGTGCGGGCTGGTCCGCCGTTCGGTCATTATCAAGGGATGAACTTTCCGTCAAGAGAGCTTAAATTATATAATTATGCCCTGTAATAGAGCCTGAGAAGATGTAATGAAATGCATTTTTCTTTAAAAATGTAAAATTGTGAAGCTGCATTATGATTTAGAGGAAAAGAAAAGATGGATACTATATGGACGACCACATCGTGCCAACCATACCCAAATTCGGAGCTGACCGCGAAAGATCGCAGCAATCGTGAGCGAAATTGTGGCACCCCTCCAACTCTACCCACAACCCCACTCGAAAGGGGGTAAGTAGTAAATTAATTCAAGTCCTTCAGACATTCCCGTCCACTTCAAGGGATACAAATTACCCTAACACCGGATCTTTCTTCTCCCATTTCAGTTTTAATTTTACATGGGAATGGAGTCACCATTCTTTACGTCTACACGGAAAACTTAACTAGCAGGGCTGGTTTTTCCATCTTCCCTGTCTGCAAGGAACAGCAGTGTCCTTAATTAGTGGAAATAACCTTAATACGGCAAAGCCATCACCCCACATAATAGCTATGCATACATGCCTGATGAATAACAATAGGGAAACGTGCATGTTAGTTTATCTGTGTCCATGATACCATCAATCAGTATCAATCCCCCGAAATATCTATATGTTTATGTATTTTTATTACATACCTAGTTGTTGACCTGATATATTTTGAATTCTTAATCGCACTGCCTCAGACTTCCCCTGTGTGCGTATGAGGCGCACCCTCTAAAAGGTATTGATCTCTAAAAATCTTGGTGAACATACCTGGAACAACCAGGGATCACAACAGTACATCAAGAGTCATAAAGGATACGGAATCAGTGTGTTGCAAAGTTAGCTTGCAAACTCCTGAATTGACCTGCCATATTTTTATGGTGTGATCATAACCACCTGTAGCCAGAATCAGTTGATCTGGGATAAGTGCAGCCATTTCATATGCTTGAAAATCTCGACGTTGAAGCTTAGGTAGGTATGCCTAGTAATAAGAGTACTTCCTACCAAGTTTCCAATATTGGAATTAGTCCACTTCGATAAGAGTATAGATCGTACATTTTAGACAACTATACACGACATGTTAGTAGGTACACTCCTAATCAAGCAAACATTCCTAAATTGAACTACCTAAGAACACTATTTGCTTGGGGAAACGGGAAACTACAAACTAGTCAAAATACAATTTCAATTTTTACTACCGATACCGATATTAGTAGTGTTTGTAAATAATACACACGGAAGAAGAATCTTCTTCTCCTTCATAAGTTTACTAGACAGTTGACAACAGGAAGTAGGAATTCCTACAAGGCAGCAGCCTTACAAACTTCCATGGTGACAATCCATCATGCAATCTATGCACATGATGTAGAAATACTTCCATGTCGTTCCTACTTCCAAGCCCATGAACAACACCATGGAACGGAAAGTCGAATCTAGCGACATCAAAGACTTTGCATTCTATCTAAAGTGAGCACCATGCAGCTAACTATCAGTAAAATAAGTTATTTTACTTCAAGTTCTTATCAGTTATCAGTTGATCACAAAAGCAGTAAAGCACACAGGATCTATCAGGAAATTGCGTTTATGATCAAGTTGCAGTCAGTTGGAACCATAGAATACTGATACTAACGTTGGAACAAAACCTTGGTTGGTTGGTTGGAACAAAACCTTTGGCTTTAATGTTTACATACTTTACGTCATCTGTTATCTAATTATAATCAATGCAATATCAGTCTCAGTTGTATCAGTCGGTTTTTTGTTTTGCGAATGATCTTGCGACTTTACCGATCATCGTTTCTGGATAGCTGTTGTAAATCCAGCAGTCCTTTATTGTCAGTGAGAAATATGGTGAAGTATCTCAGGCAAAATGAGGCTATCAAGATTGACGAGTTGCTGTTCAACGAGTACAAGTTCAGCGTTGACCAGTTGATGGAACTTGCGGGTTTGAGCTGCGCGGATGCCATCACCCGGTGTTATCCTGATAAACAACGTGTACTCGTCGCCTGTGGTCCTGGTTGGTAATTTATTAAGTACCTTAGGTAAATATCCTAGTCATAGATTATTAACATCTTAGCAGGTCCCCCCCAAAAAAGAATCATTCTCTAAGAACCTCAATCTCTAAAAAAAAATCAAGTTTTTTTTGGTGTAAAATACGTGGATAGATGCAGCCCATTTGGTGTCAAAAAATAGCATAGTGACGTCGAAATGTGACGGTCTTCACCTGCCAGAGTCTTCTTAATGCCTCTCACACTCAGGATCTAGAAATGCCCGTGCCTGTCACAGTGCTCAGGCACAGTTCTTCTGTCACTTTGTGCTCTACCCAGGGGCGAGGCGTGACTTTTTTTCCGAGTCATCGCAAGTAGATGCATGTGAAAATGTTTTAGTCGTTCATTGGAAAGTTTTTTCCTCGAATTTTTAGGATCAAATTTATGACCAGTCAACATTTCGGACTTTCTTGCCTCACATCTCTACCTCCACCGCTTCCAAATAAACCCCAAAAAAAAGTTCCATTCATGCAGCATGAGTTGGTGAGCGAATTTTCAAAGAATACCTAATTTTAACCAATTTTGTGGGTGATTCTTATAGGAAATTCCACGCTGATTCCGAATATACCATTTATGTTCCTATGTTTAGGATGGTATCTCACACCAAAAACCTCAAAAAACACGTTTTTTAGCGATTCTTGAAACTAAATGTTCAAAATTTGACCCCTTGGAGTACTCCAAAAATTCTGGCTAACGAACTCAGCCTTAGTTTTGATACTATTGACATTTTAACATTTTTTTTGGATTTTTTATCTCGATTCCACGGGCAGATATCGTCTGGAGTGACACATAAATATATAAATATATACATATAAAAAAGTGTTAAATTTCAGGAATCGTTTTAGAATGGTCTGAAACGGATTTCCATGAAGAAAATTGTCGAAAATTTGCATTACAAAAATTTTGAAGCCATTGCAATAGCTTCATTTTCTTCGAAAATTCGCTAAAATGGAAAAATAATGTAAATTTTTTGTCAGTATTTTCTCTGGTCGTCGCCGCATCTAGCGATGACTGGCTCTACCCTACCATGCACCACATCTGTGGCATAATTCATTGCTTTCAATCATGTTAACAGGAAACAACGGAGGAGATGGTTTAGTCTGCTCGAGGCATCTGAAGCATTACGGATACCTGCCAACCGTCCTTTATCCCAAACAACCTGATAACGAACTCTACCAAAGACTTGTCAAGCAATGCAAAACTGTCGATGTTCCTATCCTCACGAACTTGGAAGAATGTGGAGACGTTGATAAGAAATTTGATCTAATAGTCGATGCTCTGTTTGGCTTCAGCTTCAAACCACCTGTACGCCCTCTGTTCGTGCCTATCATAGAAATCTTGAAGAGCATAAAATTACCCATTTGCAGCATTGATATACCTAGTGGTTGGCACGTCGAAAATGGCAAGCCAGAAGATGGAATACAACCCGAACTGTTGATCTCATTGACAGCTCCGAAACTTTGTGCCAAGTCCTTCTCCGGAAAATTCCATTATTTAGGAGGTAGATTCGTGCCGTTTGCTTTAGCTGAACAATATGAACTGAATCTACCACTGTACCCTGGTACTGACAAATGTGTATCACTAAATTGAGGGAGTCTTCAAATGATTCTTTAATTATCTATTGTTAATTTTTCGGTGACTTCACTGACATGTTGTCTCTTTTTAAGTACATCAAATTTCTTCATGAACGAAGTGTGTAATTCGACTAACAACCTCGTTTCTCGTCTATCCAAAAGTACTTACCAGGAGATACCTATGTAAATTTTTCGTGCATACGGTTTCAAAATCCGTTAGGAATGTAGGTGCTTAGGTATTACTCATTGGATTATATAATATATAACACGCTCGATTTGACATCTGCCAACATGGCAGAAGAGTCACGTCTTTTTTTAAATTCTTTTCTGTAAGGACGTGAAAGGAATGTTACAAGTCCCAGCTGCTTTTCGTATGTTCGATCCTGAGGCAACTATAGCTGCATGTCCTGTCCTAGCCGTTCTGCATCCCAACTTGCTTTGCCGTTTACCACGGTAAAAATGTTGTTTAAAACAAACCGTGGGTTACTGGGGTTTGCTTGGCCAGTGATTATCATCATCGCACCTGGTGATATCCATTACACCCCCCTTTTGATTCCCTTAACCCACAAGGAATGTTCTTGGTTTTCAAAAACTCGACGAAATATTACAGCTGATAAGATACAATGAACACTGATATAGTTGGGAAAGTTAAAAAAAAAAAAGTAAAAATGCATTGAAATTTTTCGAAAATAACAAGAAATGAGCGAGTGTTAGAAGTCTAGCGGTAGCGGCGGTACCCTATACTGGATCTAGATCAGCTGTAAGAATAGCATCTTCATGTATTAGTTCACAGGCTTCTCCACAGATCGCGGTAGTGGTTGAAACCCTCATTCAGCCACCCATTTTCTGAAAACCTTTATGATCCCCACCCAATTTCCCCCTGTTCCCAATTGCCCTGCTCTCCCCTATATAAATTATAAAATTTATAATCCCCTATATAAATATTTATTAAAATATTATAGAAAATTTATAATATATGTATTATAAAATTTCTAATTTATTTAATGAATATTCAACATTCTAATAGGTAAAATAACTTTCAGAAAAAAAATTTACTTATATGTATAATGACAATTCAATCGTAATATGAAAGGCATCGCACCTTCCTCATCTTTCTAAAAATCTCCGAACTTTTCTTGAGTTTCGACAGAGCCGGTGAAATCTTTTCTTTCTCTTACTCCTATAGGGCAAATAGGCAATAGGGTAGTTGACCACCGATCCAGAGAGATGCATTAGGTGGTTTTTTCCAACCAAGTTAATACTTACTCAATAAAATAAGAGGTAATTCTGCATCGATTGAACCCCAAATTTTTTTTACTAACGTACCTACTGCCTAGGAGTAAGGAGGTCCCCACCTGTGCTTCTTTGTAAGAGTTTTGGTACGGCAGGTCGGCAGCTGTTTTTGCTCTCCGCAGATGAGAAGTTGTCTCCGGTACTCTGTGGGCCATGGAAGAAGGATCCTCCATGTCTTGGGTCCCTACACTACATGGACACTTCTGGCCGTGGGGAACTCCTCGGGTGGCCATTGGTGAATCCATGAGCCAGGTGGATGTGCCAAAATCAAGAAACCAGAAGAAGAAGAAGAATATTTTTTGTTTATTTTAGTCATTCGAGTTACGTCGATCTTTGGGATTTGGGGTTGATCAAAAATCAAAACCTTTTGTGTAACTCTGTGATCTGAACAGTTAGAAATATATTATAAGTAATAAGTTCATTTAAATCAAGTTCAATGGTGCTGGGACGGGAAGCAAAGATACCATAACCGAGGAAACATTCAAGAAAAGTGAATGGAGTAATGTTGACTGGGCCCCTGATTGGAAAAACTGTTGCTCCTCAGCATGAGCCACTCCTCAATTCAGGTTGGTTCCTAGATGATCTATTTATCTTTACTTGGGTACTTGTGTCCTATTGGGAATCTGTATTTTTTTGTTTTTTTAGATCGATCTAGTTTTCGAGATTAGGTATAGATAGTACCAAGGAAGAGGCAACATTCTTCCATGGTAAAAATTGATTAATCTAATTACAATCTGACGTATTAGTCTATCTACTTCTCAAAGATGTTATTATGGTTGTGACAAACTTGGTTCTCCTAACGAAACTATCAGCTCGAAGGTGAAGTAAAGTTAGCAACGGCCCATAATTTCCTTATTTTATTACGGCCTACAGCGACCCAATTTGGCACAGGGGCTCCAAGACAGGGCAGGGGCTACAAGATAGGTACCTAGTATGGTCGTGGGCGGCAGATACGACACTGGGGACGGTATTGGAGGCGGTAAGAGCTTCCTACCTTCCCAATCTATGAATTACAACTCCATGAGATTGGCTGTAACAAACTGTATCTTGGTAAAGTGGGCCCTAGGTAGATTTAATACAATTCACACTTATTTTTGATATTTTTAGTTATATTTACGAACCTTTTGGTTTGTATTGTATTGATTTGTTTTGTATAGGAAGGAATAAATTTCATTTCATTTCATTTAGTACCTGCTAATAATGTATTCTAATATCCAGACTTTTTTTGCATTCTAGGAATCCAAATTGGCGAGGCCTGGACTCCGCAAGGAGTTTAGGAAAATAGACCATCAAATTTGGTTGTGGACGGTTGGAAAGCAGCTGACGAAATGTCAAATCAAAAATTACGCCAAGGAAGCTTTCGAAAACGCTGGTATTCCTGAATTTAAGGTGATTCCATCAAAGAGTCCAACTACCTACCTATTAAATCGATTACTATTAAAAACTTCTGGTCCAGAGTACCTAATCCGTTATTTACATGGCTCGGCGTATTTCACGTTTGCTTTTGCGTATGCGCAGTCTTTAATACTGATTTGAACGCTAGATAAGCCATACCTATGGACCAAGAGGGCCATACGTTCAGCATCACCACCAAAATTTCAGATTTTTTGGCCCGTTGGGGGTGTGTCGGTCCCGGTTTTTCGCTGTCACTGTTCCATTTTGTCGGTAGGTACAGTTCCATTCACCTATTAAGAAAATAAAAAACTATTTTACTGATTGAATACTGATTTCGAGGTTCTTATAAGTACCTAATTGGTTTGAATAAAATTAGATTTTTGTTTTACAATGTTCCAAGTTTTTAATAATTGTTTTCCCTCTTGACTATGAGTTCACATCTCAACCATTTCCAATAAAGTTACGATTTCCAAAAGCTGGTCATCAGTAGGTTTATCAAATTACTTTCAATAAAGTGCACATGGTACTAATTAGGTTTTTTTCAAAATAAGGCAACAGAAGCAAGGCCCTGTTAATGGAACTGTTCCGGTAAGAACAAAGGGGCTGTCACCATTTGGAACCGTGACAACGAGAGACTACGTTCTACAGTCCCGGTCCGCCAGTACCGACACACCCCTAGGTTGAGTAGTAATGGCGGTTCGCTGACATTTGTATGAACCTACCATAAACACATACTCAAGTACCTACCTGGAAGGAGTTAAAGTGTGGCATAATAAGATATTCTCACTTGGCATCTTCAATAATGGCTTTTTTGTTATCTACTGGCTCTACTCGAATCTATACTCTAATGATGTCCTCAGGCAAGCGATGGATGGTACAGAAGATGGATGGCACGATGGGGTAGAAGCAAAAATAGTCTTATGAAAAATGCAAAAACACAGGTAAATACATGTTCTACCCTAACCTCAATATTGTCATGTAAAAGGTCTCACCCCTGAATGCCACATTATGGAACAAAACCGATTTGTCTGACCACCATACCGGTACCCGTTTCCGGGTACCAATGTACCCGTTTCTTTGCGAGTTTCTGACTTAGGGTTTGTTCCAACTGACTGTGCAGTTTGAACATAACGAACATTTCGGCTGCGCAGAACCCTCTGCGAATAGTGCGCGTTTATGTCCGACATTTTTCTTTTCCGTCTGGTTTTGTGTGCAACTGATAAGAACTTGAACTCTATATTTATTGAATTCCATTTTTTTTTTTTGGTTCAATACCGGGAAATACTTGTATCTTATCATATTAGCACGAGCGAGTTGTTTACAAATAGCAGTGATTTTGAACATCCTGGAAACAAATGGGGTCTGCAAGTGATTTTCATTTTTTTTTTTTTTTTTTTACTTCTCTTTTTTTTA
>JAEMON010000006.1:31683107-31696912 GCA_030264115.1 Lygus lineolaris
CTTGAAACTCGAGGACCGTCTATAAATCCCGCCCTTAGTCTTAGTTTCGTACCCTGTAACCAATCTAGCCCAACACGACTAGCCCAAGTTTGAAACAATAATAACGTAATGTACCTTTAATACATACAACATACTGACAAACATAGTAAAAGATAATTAGACTAATATGTAATAACTTATTTACCCTGTTTGACATTTTAAGGGCCGGTTTATCAATTCTCTAGTTAAATCTCCAGATAGCTAGTCACTGATTAACGATAATCAGAGATTTTAACTAGTCAGAGTTTGGAATGCGTTTATCAATCACCAAATAGCAGCTAGTTAGCTAGTCAGAGATTTAGTCAGGGAAAACAATGCTACCACTACAATTTCATGAAAATTCTGCAAAAATAAGGAGCGACACTGCGATTGGGACCATGTTTCCGTGGTAACACTCCTTTATCAACACGTTATCTCCTACCTCTGTCAAATGAGACGAAATCATGTTTAAGTTATACCTTCTAACCTCTTCTCTGTGTGCCTAATGATGAATGAGAAACCCATGAAGAAATTATGCAAACGGAGATATTTTTATTTATAAGCAAATTAATGATTCTTTCACCAGGGGCAGGTAGGTACCTACGAAAAAACTGGAAGGAAGGTTGTTCTGAATTTTTATATGGATGAAAATGTATTTTGCCTGGGGGTCAATCTAAAACCTTGTCCGACACGGCCAGATGTCACGATGATTTTATACCTAATGGTTGTTATACTTAATAATTAGGTAAGGTAATGGGTAATATAATTAGGTAAGTACCTACCTTTGCATTACATTTTGGTAATAAAGATTTCATTCTCCAACGTTCATGATCGTTTGTAGGCACTTGATAATACATATATAATAACTTCACTGGTGCTGACCTTCATTTTCCTGACACTGCTGAACTCCGTAGGCAAATTTATTCACGGGTATCACTTGTTTGGAACTATTTATTACGGTTATTATTAATTTATTCCTTTATTGAAGGGTCATTTCGGGAGATCTCTAGGCCTACCTCCGTGTAATTCGCACTTTCCAAGAAACGCGTAGGTACCTACCTGCATTTTATCGTTTGAAAAATCCGAATCCCTATCTCATGTGAATACATAAATCAGAATCTATTTCACAATAATGTATTATTTGAATCAAAGATTCGCGAAACTGTCACGGAGATGGGGATGGAAATAGTACGAAATACGAAAATTCAATATGGCTGCCAGCAAATCGGAGTTTGACGAGAGATTTAAATTTTAACGAGAGCTTCGGATTCCAGTCAAAGATAATCACTGATTAGGGGTAGTCAGCTGCTGAAGTGGATTGATAAACGGGTATGTGTGAGATAATCAGAGATTTGACTTAGTCAGACTTTATTCGGGCTTGCAAATGTGATTGATAAACCGTCCTTAAAGGTGATTTTTACATTCATAGTGTGATCTTGCCATCTCCATAAGTAATATTAATGTAATATGGAATAAGTAAGTAGTAGTTATGCAGATATACCTTTTTTGTTTATAGAAGACTGACACAACTTCCATAAGACTGAACAATACACCTCTGGAAGAAAACCTTGATAGCCCTCCCAGCACCAGCAAGGAACCAGCAAAAACTGTAGGCCCCAAAGACTGCATTAAACCACGGGGCAGGCGTGCTGCTGAGCGACCCAAGTCTGACGATCCGTCCGTCTCAGGACGAGATCCCATCAGCACAGCTCATCAAATCTTCAATTCACAAGACTTACCAGAAACTTCAGGACTGACTGAGCCGATCGCTAACAACCCTGCTGTCGCAGTATTACCTAAGAAGAAAATTGAAAGATATTTGCCTCAATTCAAGGCAAAAGTTGTGTCCTACGCTTTAAAATACTCAATCAAGGATGCAGTGTACAATTACAAAGTGAACAAAAGTACAATCGCCGACTGGATCAGGGATGAACAGAAAGGTGCGGAAGTTGTCGACGGAGCTCTCCAAGTAAGTTGCTCAGTTCCAAAAATTACCACATAATATTGCTCTTTTTTTTGGACAACTCTCACTGATATCTTCCAGTTTAAACTGGGTGAATCTCACTCTTTGGGACGTGTCATCATTAAGGTACCTACCCATTATAGTCCCTACATCTTTCTATAAACAAAATGACGTGTCAAATTTCTCAAGTCAAAACTGCCACAATATTTACTAGATCATATCGTTATACATAATTTAAGTTTCTTTGGGCTTTAAGGAAGTACAAATATAGGTACCAGAAGGCACATTGAAGTTTTCGGGAAAGTTACTTGTCAATTTCTAGATTTTGTGAGATTTTTTGTTGTTTATATGATTTTCCCCATTCAAATCCATCAACTCTTTTAATTAAATCTTGCAGGTCGAGATCCGGCCTGATCATGATTTTGTAGACTGGCTTCAGCGAGAAAGAAAATCTGGAAGACTGATCACTAAAGACTTATTGCTAAGTAAATTTAAGGAACTCACAACGTACAATAACAGAGATCTGGCTACGAAGAAAGCAATGTGGTTTTACAAATACATGGACAGGTTAGTACATGACGGATAATAAGTCATACCTGTTTCTATAACAACATTCCTATTGGTACCTAAACCTACTTTGTTCAAGACTTCTTAGGTAGTGAATGCGATTCGAAAATAATCTAATTTGTGAGTAATCAATCTACTTGATCACCGTAAGAACTAAATTGCTTTGGGATTGCAGGTTTAACGATGAAATTTCTCAAAGCAAAACTCACATTATGTATCCTACAAGTTTCAAGAGAGAGCTCGCCAAGCTTTGCGGGAAGTGGAGCAAGAAAACTATTGGCCGTGTCTTCAATGTGGATCGGAAGCGCATTACGAATTGGGTGGAACGTTATTTGAAAGGTAGGTATCGGGGAATTTTACTGTCCTAAATTTCTTCTTGTTTTTGAATTACGAGTAAATGAACCGATTTTAAAAAAAGTTCCATTAATGCAGCATGAGTTGGTGAGCGAATTTTCGAAGAATAATTATTTAAACCGATTTGTTGGGTGATTCTTACAGGTAATTTCACGCTGATTCCGAATATACCGTAAGTTACCATGTTTAGGATGGTAATTCAACCTAAAACCTCAAAAAACACGTTTTTAAGCTATTTTTGACTCTAAATTTTCAAAATTTGACCCCTTGGAGTCAAGAAGCACTACTTAGTTACTTGTTTTGATCGCGGTTTAGGGGCCAAGGACCCATGTAATTCAGTTTTTCACATTTTTCTCTGCCAATGTTCGTCCGATTTTGATGCGGTTTGCGGCATTCATCTTGTCATTCAATTCTGGGGAGAGCATCTAGGTATAATTTTAAGTTCGTAATTTCGAAATTTTCACGTCCTTTTTTAAAAGTCTAATTGGCATAAAGACACAAAGACTCCGTAGAAAATAAAAAAAATAGTAAGAATGCCGCCAACTGCATCAAAATCCGTTGGAAATTGGTCGAGAAAAATGTAAAAAACTGTGCAACGCTAAAATGGTTAGTGGAGGGGGTAGGGGGGAGGTTATCCGTATTTTAAACTTACTGTTCCTAAGTAGTAATAATGTTATAGTAAGAGTTCTTATAAGCCCTTCGGTAGCAGAGATTTGGGCATTTTTGAGGACATTTTTGGCTCCGTCCCTTGCCCCCTCAAGAACCCCTGAATAGCCCTTGGAGTACTCCAAAATTTCTGGCCAACGAACTCATCCTTTCTTTTGATATTATTGACATTTTAAAAAGTTTTTGGATATTTTATCTCGATCTCACGAGCAGATATCGTCTGGAGTGACACACACACACACATATATGTATATATAAGTATGGAACACATATGTATATAATATAATAAGTGTTAAATTTCAGGAATCGTTTTAGAATGGTCTGAAACGGATTTCCATGAAGAAAATTTCCAAAAATTAGCATTATTTAAATTTTGAAGCCATTGCAATAGCTTCATTTTTGTCGAAAATTCGCTAAAATGATCTTAAAAAAATGATGGTAACTTCGAGGGGGTTCGAACCTTGTCGGTTCACCAAAATCCGAGTGACGGATATTTCGAGGGGACCTCATCCTAAACGACCACGGCCGTCGAAGACCGACTTTATCTCTCCTTTCTTCTGAGGGTTCAGTCGAGCTCTCGTTTTAGGAGGGGAGGGGGGGGGGGGGGGGGTTAGCTTTTCTCTAGGTCTTTTTGTGGAGTAATACACCTTTCAAAACGGACGTAATGGACTTTTTACAAAAGCTGAGAAAGTTAGGTGTTTTTTGGCCGCCCTTAAAAATTGGCCCATTGAACCAATTTCGGACTTTTTTAAAATTCGATGCTCTTCAGTTTTCTTCTCGGCATTTTTCTACGCTGCTAAACTGTTTTACACACATTTCTCACTTTTCTCACTCGTTTTGAATGATGACCCAGTAACAGCCCTGTATGCAGGATGCGTCGTGGAAAACTCAAGTTTCTCACTCACCAGGACGTGCCTAACAATCCTAGGAAAAAGAGCTTTTCTCGGAACTAATGCAAGCTCGACCAGTTTATTGACTGGATTATAAGGGGAAACATTACAAAATTTCTTAATGTCTAATTTGATTTGAAGATGTCGTTTTTGATTTGGATATTGTCCAATTTGTTATGGAAAATGTCCAATTAGGTTTGCAAATGTTATATAACCTACAAGGGCATGTTAAGATCAGGTATCTAATCAATTTCGGTAGTTTAAAAGCCACTTTTATGTACACCTACTTAATGGCGTTCATTCCTTGGGCATTCCTCATTGCAGATAACTGTGCCCAAATCGACAGAAAAGTGAGCTGTTACTTGACTGATGATAAAATTGACGCTGAGCTCTGGAAATGGTACAGTTGCAAGTCTCCAAAACCCAAAAGTAAACAGGTGAACAACATTTATTATTCCCCGTGTGAAGATTGCAAATCTATGTGCGATCCGAAATCATTTAAACTATTTTCTCTTATTAATATTCATGAATGGCATGTTGTTCTAGATTCGAGACAAAGCTGTGAAGATGTACCGACAGGGCGGGTACAACGGGATAAATTGCAGCTCAGGGTGGTACTATCGGTGGAGGAAACGGTACATGTTGCCTTCATCGTCTCTGGAAAGGAAGGAATTCGACGACCAGCTCATATGTTGGATTCTCGCTGAATTCGACGATAACAAATCCATAACTCACGCTCAACTCATATCTCAAGCAACTGCTATTAAAGGGGATGGGTTCAAAGTTAGTTTTTACTCATTTACAATCAATTTCTTAGCCGATAATCTAGTCACATCACAAAAATGACACAATTGTCTTGCCAAACAGGAGTGGAAAATATCTTCGTCGTGTTCAATAACATGAATGTAGCTCTTAGAGTAGTATTGTAGTACTGTAGATAGATACGTCTATTAGGTAGAGGGACATTTACAGATCGGTCCCAAAGTACCTACCTTCCAAATGTTAGCAGAATTGGGAATCCCAGTGTTGGAATTTTGCATTTCCGTAATCAAATTTGAATTCAGTACGTTTTGTAAACCCCCTATCACACATTTTCAACTCAAATGTTCGTTAAGTTGGTTCAGAAAGGTATAAAACGTTAGATGCGGCCCAAAGAGATGAGGTGATTTCGGAAAAAATAAATTACTGCTGTCACTGCTAGGGGTGTGTCGGGCCGGGTTTTTCGCTATCACCGTTCCAACAGTGACACGAATGGAACCGTTCCATTTTACCGGTACAGTTCTATTTTAATAAAATTCGATGTGTGATCAATGGAGCTTGCTTTCGCCTCAGAGATCCAGACTGTTGATTTTTTGAAGAAAATTTAAAACTATTTGACTGATCAACACTTTCACTGAGCCTTGATGGACAGTTCATCAAACTGGTTTTTCCGTAATGCGTCTCTATGACCAGGTCATCAAAAACGGGGAGCGACCGACGTTCGAATTTTGGTCGCTGGGGGAGCTAATCGAGCAATCTAAAACCGATTCTTACTCGAATATTACTGTTTGATAGTGTATGAAGGTACCTCTCGTTGTACCGTCAGGTTAGTCAGGTAGATCAAAAAATTAAATCAATCATTGAGGGATTGAGATAAAAAATCATAAAAAATTTAAAATGTCAATAATATCAAAAGTAAGGATGAGTTCGTTGGCCAGAATTTTTGGATTACTCCAAGAGGGGTCAAATCTTGAAAAATTAGTTTCAAAAATCGCTTAAAAAAAAAAAAACGTGTTTTTTTAGGTTTTTGGTGTGAAATACCATCCTAAACATAGGAACATATTATGGTATATTCGGAATCAGCGTGAAATTTCCTATAAGAGTCACCCACAAAATCGGTTAAAATTATTTTTTGAAAATTCGCTCTCCAACTCATGTTTTGTTTTTCATAATATGTTCCGAGTTTTTACTAATTTTTTTCTCTCTTGACTATGATTGCAAATCTTAATCATTTTCAATAAAGTTACGATTTCTAAAAGCTGGTAATCAGTAGGTCTATCAAATTATTTTCAATAAAATGGCACTCATTCGGTTTTCAAAATATGGCATAACAGAAGCAAGGCCTTGTTAATGGAACTGTACAGGTAAGAACAAAGGGGCTGTCACCGTTTGGAACCGTGACAACCAGAGACAACGTTCCACAGTCCAGGTCTGCCAGTACCGACACATCCCTAGACACTGCTAGTGACTGTTACTTCTGTCTTGGTAGAGTCAAGAGCTACACATTAATAGTCCGAAACACTAACCCCCCCATAGCTAACGTTTGTTGTTTAAAGCTGCTCTCTTTTAAAATATGTCATTTCCTCATTATTTATTGCTGGTTTTCCTTAACAGTTATCACCAAGCTGGGTCGTGAGATTTTTGAAGAGGTATTCACCGTTCATGCAGAAATGCCCTGGTGTTGACGTCAAACTTCCTTCTCAACTCGAGCCCAAAGTGTCGGAGTTTCGAGCAGATCTGATGAGTGTGATAAATTCCCATTCGATCGGGCTCCATAGTATTCTGGCTTTTGATGAAGTTCCTTTGAACTTTTCCACTTCAGGTACCACCCTTAACTGACAAATAACTTTTTTAGTTCAATCTATGGAAGCCATAGGCCCTATTTGTATGTTTTTAAAGTTAATATACTCACACCTATGTATATTTATGTTTTCTGGCTCGTTTCAGGCCATCAACAACCGAAGTGCCTCCTAAGAAAATCGGGATTTGAGAATTGCCACGCATCCCTTATCCTCGTGTGTACAGCAGCTGGTGAACTTCTTCCCTCCACATTGATTCTTAAAGTAGGTACCTACCTAAATTAATCAATAAATAACCTTTATCTCGTTCAAAACTATGTACCTACTCATAATTTTGGTTGGTAGCTTGCACAATTTCTTAGAATAGCCAGTTATTATCAGAGGGGAATCTACAACTCTTGGAAAAATGGTTGGTACTTTGAAGCCTATTTTCAAAAATTAGCTGTACCTAGTTAGTTTTTAAACCATAGAGTATGGATATAAAATTACTTATAGAAGCTATGGCGTCATCAGTCACAAATCTCCCACTCATTCCTGCCCGTGGGGACCAAGTGATTTTGGAGCTAAAAATGAGGATTCAGGGGTTTTTTATGATGTTGAATCCGATTCTGAGCTCAAAACAGCAAAATTCTGACTCACGTCTGTTCCTTATTGTGTAAAATTTTAAGGAGGATGCACTAGTGCTTTAAGCGAGATTTGAGTTGAACTATACCTACCTTCTCCTGGAAATTTACCTGATATCATAGGCAGGTATGTCATTTCCCTGCACTTTGCAATAATTGCCCAACAGATTCACTATCGTGTTTCTGACTGGTTTCAAGCATGTGATCAGAACGTGATCGTTAATTACTTCCCGTTTCCCAATAAATTCGAGGTAAATAATTGATGTAATTATTCACTACTGCGCCATGTGAAGGTAAAAGACCTGTCGTCAAAATTCTCAATTTTCAGAAAATGACTTCAAAGTTTTGGCACTTCTCCTTTAGGTTATGACCATCCATTGAGTCGCTAGGACTCATGTGGACTTTCCCCCCTCCCTGAAAACACCGGTAGGGGATGAAAACCCGTAGATCATAGGGATGAAGATCGAAATGAAAAGAATCGATCTTTGGGAATCGATGAATCGAAAATATGAATAAATCGGCGAAAAAGAATCGATCTTTGTAAATCGATCTTCCGATTCTCCTATTCTGCTCATGCTTTCAAAATGACAGCTGTAACTCCTCTTTTTACTCATTCTAGTCAAGAATGTGGTTGGATGAGTTGTTTTTCTGAGTAATAAATAACAAACAAACATTTGTAAACAAATAGGAAGTAGGAAGGTATTTAGTTCATCAAAATTAAATTGTTCTCGCTCGTAATATTTTTACACAAATTGTTAAAGTTACATATCGGCAGACACAAATAATATGATACACAAATAAATAAATAATACATTGCTTTTTGAATCCTCTACAAATAGATCGATCTTTTCGATTCTCTGGCAAGTTGGGATAGATCTTAAAAATCGATTGATCGGACCGAAAAGATCAATCCACTGAAAATTTGATTCGATCTTCCATCTCTAGTAGATCACCTGTTTTTCTGCCAACCTCCCTCAACAACTCACAATCATAATCCAACCACTTTTTTGGAGGAAGAACACCTGATGTGGAGCAGCAGGCGACTTACCTACACCTACCCAGGAGTTGCTGACATAACACCTAAAGTCCTATTTTGGGGCCTCCAGTGTTGAGGTAAAACACCTTACGAGATTGTTTTCGGGATCAGGTGTTTTACCTCAACTCAGACGTGACTGGCTGCGAGGATGAGGTGTTTTTGAGCTAAACATGGGGTATTTTCCCATCGAATGGCGCCTACAGGCCTTGTGCATGCAGAATGGCAGAAAATGGCACTTACCTATTTCAGGACATTTCCTTGCAGTATAAATCGTGATGTACGAGCTCAATGGCTCTATTTGCTACAAGTTTGTTTCCTTGTAATGCAAGTCAAATTCAGAGGAAGGTAAAGGAGATTTGGATATGATGAGGAACCGAACAAGGTCTATGTTAAACTGATATTCGAGATATTTGCGTTTAGGGGTTTAGAAGAGGTTTTGATAGAATATAGAACAGGCTTATAAGATTGAGAGTTGTTAACTGTCCAGAGTTTCCAACTGACTGACTGAAGTTATCTTGAGCCAACGGCTTTTTATAAGGGCAGCCCCTCTTCACCACCATTAACCCTTTTGGGGTGAATGGACGGTCAGAGGGGCGTTTTGACCCTTCTGGGGAAATCCCGTCAAGGTGGGTCACTTTGGGGTTAACTGAGTTTATTCAGGAATA
Source organism: Lygus lineolaris (assembly GCA_030264115.1). NCBI lineage: Eukaryota > Metazoa > Arthropoda > Insecta > Hemiptera > Miridae > Lygus > Lygus lineolaris. The sequence continues at coordinate 31,692,448 of JAEMON010000006.1, forward strand.
ATTCTATGCACAATAACATGAAGAATTTGTAGGTTCCCTACAAACCTGCCAAAGTGTGGACCGGCCATGGTTTTGGTCCTGAATCTCGACTTGGCTAGGACTCCACTGACATGCATAGCTCGATATCTTCCATGTATTTTCATATCCAACGTCGTGTACAGTTTGTTTATAAATATTCTGCTGTGGCATTGCAATAAATCCAAGTTTTAATCAAATTGTTATCAAATGGATCACTGAAATCAATTTTGAATAAATTTCTCGTTTTTAGTCAGAACAAGAAGATGATTGGAGCGACTTCATCCCACATGTGAATGTAGCCTATCAGTCCCAGGGAGTAGCTGATGTTCCTTTACTGAAGAAGTGGTACAGCTCACTGGTGCAGTTAGTATTTGTTTTTTCTTAGTTTTACTGTTTATTAAACAATCAAATAATTTACGTAATGGTGCCAATGAATGAGGTACTTGCATGGTTATTTTTATTTTGTAATTTGAAATTTCTTAATGAGGGCTTTCCAAAAAGTGCTGTAGTGAGGGGTATCCGAAGAATGTAACTTACCAAAAATGGGTCTTGCAATTTTAACCTAACTGACGTCACCGCTCCCTTTCAACCCATTTCCTGGTCAAACCAATCATAATTCCAAGCTGAAAATTGGCACCATAGGTTTTTCAAGGGCACTGAATCAGATTTTGAGGTTCAAAATGCAAAATTCCTTTGCAAAGTCCCTCACCTTCCATCTTTTGCGGAACCTAAATTACGTCACGCGTTCCCTTTCAACCCGTTTTCTGGTCAAACCAGTCGTAATTTCAAGCATAAAATTGGCACCATGGGTTTTTCAAGGGCGCTGAATCAGATTTTGAGGTTGATTCAGTGCCAATTTTGGATTTTTATTTTGAGGTTCAAAAATGCAAAATTCCTTCCCATGCAAGTTCCCCGTTGTTAAAATGAGATCGAATAGAAGAAACTGCTTTTGTTTGAAGATGCTTTCATTCTGTACCTATAATGTTTCTATGCAGGATTTCAAGAATCCCACCATAAGTGGTTTGTGAATAATCTCGTTTTTGATTTCAGAACGTTGCAAAAACCTCATATCTTGATATGTGATAGCTACAGCCCACACATCGAGCTTCTTGAAATGAGTCGTGAATGTTATGATGTAGCGAGTAAACTGATGGTGATACCACCTGGCTGTTCTTCACGGCTACTTCCCACGTTGTATGGGATTAATGAAGAGTTCAAGGTTAAAGATTCTCAATTATTTAACAATTCTTCTTATTCTTGCCCAAGTCCTATGTATGACCTCATGATAGGTGTAGGTGTCTTGCAATCCTCTTAGATTTCGATGCCTTCTGTATCTTAAATGCCTACTTTCTTGTAGAGTTTCATCCTTGTAGTTGAAATTATCGTATTTTTCGGTAATTTTCCTCCTTATGGGGGGAATTACTACCTACGTAGAGGAATAATGAAATGTCAAGTGTAAGTCATGTCAGTAAGTGTGTGTCATGTGTAAGTCAATGTCCTGAAATCACTTCCCCAATAATGTGGAATTGTTTGAAAATGCCAAGTTTGGAAAAAAATGAATAAGGCGGGGATGTTGTGAACGAAAGCTCATCCTTCAGCAGAAATGAGTGACAGACACCAGGTCTTCGGTGGCCGAGGTCGTTAGTTGGTGAGTCATAGTGGAATCCATCAGATTTCGCTGTGACAATAAGGTTCGAACCCCCTCGAAGTACCTTAATTTTTTAACGATTTCCCGTCCGCAACAGGACCATAGCAAGGGGGGAGCCACGTTGTGACTTATTCACTGAATGCTGAAAGGGTTGCCAACCGTACACCTGTTGCCACTTCAAAACCATTCTCAACATTTCTGTGGCATCGCAATTGCGTGTAAAATTAGTGATTGAAGAAAAACAATATCAGGCGCATACGGACCAAATCTTGGAATCATGCGAATGTTCTAAGTCAGTGTTGCCACCATGAGTTTCTCACCAAAGGCTGTGGGAAAGAAGGCTGTCGGCCATTCATTCAAACCGGCATCACATCGTCGTCCTCTAGTACAGTAAAATTTCTTCAATGGATTTCAATAGCGGTATACGTTAGTCTAAAGCCATAATACAATATTTGAGAATTTAACATTAATAATGGAGATGAAATCGATGCAGGATCTTCATGTTTTACATTTTTTTAAACCACGGAACAAAGAGTGATACACGATATTTATCCAGGTAGGACTTATAGTTGGGAGATGAAAAACCTACTGCAAAACTAAATCTTTGAAAATATCCAAAATATTTTTAGGCCTCGGTCAATGCTACTTGTGTCGTACAGTGAACTTTGCTACATTACATAAAACATTATCATGAATTAATTTTTTTTTTTTTTTTGCATTTCAGAGTGCTGTGGCGTCTCATTGGGAGAAATGGCTGCAGGAAACTTGTTGGAATACAGGCAATCCCGTGAAGCTTCCATCTTCATGCGAGATAAGAAACTGGGTTCTACAAGTCCAGCAGAAGTATTCCATTGAATTGAAGGTAGGGATATTACGGGAATAATCTTTACCTACTTTGATAATAGTTTTTTACGGTTCTGTACCTACATGTCAACCACTATTTGCCACTCCTATTATGGCTGACTGTTACACCGAGTTTCGATGTAGAACAAGACCCAAAAATCTACAAGCTGATTTTTATTCTATTTGGCCTAAATTGTTTTTCATGCTTGATCCCAACTGTTGATCCTTCCAAATAATTAATCAAAGTTCCATTCATGGAGGATGAGTTGATGAGCGAATTTTCAAAGTATAATTTTAAGCGATATGGTGGGTGATGACCGAATGGAATGACGGATTTCTATGAAAAATATTTTCAAAAATATGCATTATTTCAATTTTGAAGCTATTGCAATAGCTACATTTTCTTCGAGGATCCGCTAAAGCAAAGGTCTGTCACAAAGCACATGTTTTTTTTTCATTTTTGTGTTTATTAATTTTTTCACAGGAGACCATTAGAAACGGATTTTCAAACATACTTCTCGAGACCTAATTTAGAAGAACTCCGGTACATCGCGCCTACTGTGAGTATTCCACTGCATTCATCGCCTGTCACCTATGATCTATCGTGAAACCGTGATGGTAAGGGCTGGGGAATCAAATCGGATGGGGGAGGGGGTGCCAGAAAAAAAATCCAATAGAGTAAACACCTACTATAAAACAGGTTCCGTAATATAGCATTTCCGAGTCAAATTCAAGGTCTTCCGAGTCAAATTCAAAGTTTTCCTAATCAAATTCACTAATCACAAACCGAAAACACAAACTGCTACTATCACCAACCTAACAAAACATAGAACCAACAGTCATACTTTTTGGAATAAATACCACTTAGATTGGGTGCTTAATTACAAAAAATGCTGAAAACGATAAAAGTATAAATTTGAATAATTTAATACCGCTTCGAGCTATGACATCACACAAATTGTGCTAATTACGTTATGGATATGATGTTACAACTTTCCGACGCCGCAGCTGGCATTGACTTGAATTGAACTGTTTAAAAAACTAATTAATTCATTTACGTCTTCTCTCACTCGGCATAACACTTTGTTTGTTCTGTTTTTATTGGTGAATAAAATCCTTTATTTTGAAATATAAAACAAAAACGTTAAATTGGAAAACCTTGAATTCGAAATAGAAAATCTTGAATTTGAATCAGAAAACCTTGAATTTGTTTCGAAAACCTTGAATTTGTTTCGAAAACCTTGAATTTGTTTAGGAAAACCTTAAATTTGACTCGGAAATGCTATATTGTCAAAATACGGAGCATACCGCGGACTGATTCCTTCATGCTGAACTAGTACCTACCCTAAAACTTCATGGTGTGATCCGAAAATTATGTCACTATTCGAAATTTCCCGTGCTAGCACTGATAGCCTTTGAAGTTTTCTCGTGCTCTTGTAACGTCATTGGTGATACAAAAATTATAGAACACCTGATCCGTAGTGACAAACGTTTGACCGTGGATCAGTCGTGATGAACCTTCGATTCAAGATGAAAGGAGAAGGATGAGCGTTTTCTGCTATAACCTGAACTTGGCCAGCAACGTTGCCATCATTTTGCAAATACCCCATCAAAATCGTTGTGGCCGTTCGAGCGTGATTCAGACACACACTTGATAATATTTGTATTAGTATTGTAGAGAAATAACTGATTTCGTAGGTAGTCAGATAGGGCACAACACCTTGATCGGTTCAACCAAAGCTTGACCGTTTTTAATCAATTTTCAACCCCAACAATGCGAAATAGATCGTAACCGTCAACAGTAAATCGATATGCCTGACAACCAACCATTGTTTTTGTTATCAAAATTATTACGTTGTTTTAACAACCAAATTTTTACGATCTTTTCCAATTGATGAAATCTCAACGACTCAACTCACAGAGTAAATGGTTCTGTACTCGACGTTCGGTACCCAA
>JAEMON010000006.1:31717960-31728402 GCA_030264115.1 Lygus lineolaris
GAGCGTCGACCCATTAGCCAGTACATCTTTCTGAATTTGAGCTGAAATTCTTCCTTCTTGTTTTTGACGTGCGCCTTCCAGCGCAGTGACGTGTTCTTAAGATTCCTGGGGGTAGGTCTTAGTCACAAAAACAACAGGCTCCTTGGTTAAACGTGTTCTTCAGATCGTCGTCCAGAAAAGAATGAGGTTCCCCTGCCACTTATAATTTTATTCTTTTCCTAATTTCTTGCAATCCTTGCACTTTTCTTCGGATTTTTGGGAAGGGTTGACCTAGATTTCGTCGGAGTCTCGTATCAGGTGATTTACTTGGTATCAAACCCCCTATCATCGTCCCGTTCGCCGATTGTCGATGCCCAGGCACGATGCCTGTGGACACAGGCGGGTTGTGACCCATTACATCAGCTTTGCGTCCAAGGTCATGCCTAGGTATTTGGCTTCATTGGCATATGGAATTACTTTGCGGTTTAGGTGTATTGGTATATAGCTATATTTTAGAATAGTAGTTATTGAAATATTTATTATTGTAATATGGCAGGAAAGTGACGTTGAAAAGGGTGAAAACGGTGAAAAGTCTGTCATTGGCCAATTCCGTTCAAGATGCCACAACCGAACAAAACGAAACACAGCCCACCACTGTTTGGGCTCCTGATTAGTGAGAATAGAATTTACATAATTTACTAAATTGATTAATTATTAATTAATATTAATTATTTAAATTATTTGTATTTTCACTGCTCAGAACACTCTTTTTTGGTGAATTTCTTTTAGTGTGACGTAGGAAAGGGTTTCTCAAGAGCCTTCAGAATTCCGCCTGTTATTCAAACAGCTGAGATTTTCTTCAAGTTTTCTCTACACCTGAACGATAAACTATTTTTTTCTTTGTGTTGTCAGTGTTATTTTATTCCAAAAAACAATACAAAGGCAAAAAAATGTGATTTTCTCATACACGATAATTCCCCATTCCATTTTTTGGCCTGTGACGTTTGGGAGTGACGTAAAAAATCGGGTTCTGTGTCCATTATTCATAAACTTTCCCACAGAGCCAGAATCTGCAAAATGATAAATGGAATTTCCTTGTGAAATAACGAAGTTAATACCAGTTTAGCAAGTCGGAGATAGGCTATATAGATTGATAATTATCGATTCAGTGGGGTACGTATTTAATTTCTCGAGTTTTTAAAAGTGCGTAATAAGTCCGTAAAAAAGACTCCTTCCTCCTTTAAGGACCACTCTGTATATCCTTCGAAGGTCATGCTAGATCCGAAAGTACATACCGTGGAATGTACCTACTAATGTACGTTCATTAAAAAATATATAGTTTGGATAACTTATCTCATTATAGTTTAGGACGATAATAAATTATTTTAACGCCCAAATTTAAATGTAGTTTAAATCTTACTTTCAATGTCAAAAACTCCTTTCTTGTTGGCCGCCAGGTGAAGAGCTTTCTCTGGATAAAATTTATTGATGAAATGCATACATTTGCCCACGTCGAGGATCAGTTGGGCAGTCATTCCCTCCAACGACCGAGGAACATACTCTTTCCTATCAATCAAAATCATTCCTCATTATGTACAGGTAATAAGTAGGCACCTATTATTATAATTTATGGCGAAATTTAAAGCTGGTAATCAAGGATTATACTAATATACCAACCTCAGAGAAAATTGACACTGCCATGCCTTCGTTTTTGAGTACTCGGCGTTCTCAAAGATAAAGAACTCGTTGTAAGGGTCTTTTATGGTACCCATGACGATCCAGTACCAAATCATTTGGTATAACGGGACACTTGCCTGAAACATGTTTCAAAACAAATTATTGAGAGTACATTGATCGTTACAAGGCTTCATTCATTCGAGTTTGTGATGGTACTCATACCCCCCCCCCCCACGTAAATAATACCTCGATTTTGATAAAGTACATATATACTATTGGGATGAAATAACAGAGGTGGACACAATCCATTCGTAAATACGAATTTATATTAATTTACAGTGCGAAAGTTTTGTGAATGCGAGTTTTAATTAATTCACAAACAGAAATTTAGAATTTATTCTAATTCACAACATTATTTAAAATTAATTCGCACAAATCTTTTTTTTTTTGCCTCCCCACTACCGAAGGTAGGAAGCTATGTATTCCTGCAAAAAATGCAAAAAAAAATGTGTCCTCCAAAATTAAAATATCCACTTGCTTTTTACGTTTCAAAGCTTTGTGAACAATTTTGGTTCCGTGTCTGTCGATAGGTCTGTCTGTCTGTCTGTCTATTGGTCCGTGGTCAATTCCTGGTCCCAGGCAAAACTATAATGAAGCTATTTTCCAAGTTTGATGGAATTTTCAGGATTGTGCGGGTTACCCTCATGACGGACCCCTATGAATTTCAACACTATCGGACCACTAGTGGCGTGAGCGCATGCACAAACGTGAATTTCTTGGAACCCTGGTGTCTCAGTTCCTAATTGACCTATTTCGCTCAAATTTGGAGGGTAATTGAGGGCCGACTCCTAGACAATTACCTATGAATTTCGTCACGATCGGATCAGCAAAAGCTGAAGCGCAAGCGCAAACTTGAAATTTGTTGTCAGGGGCGAAGCTTCGGTGCTACTCGACCAATTTTGGTAGAATTTTTAGGTATTATGCGAGTTATCCCCTAGAGGGTCCCCTATGAATTTCATAGCCATCGGACCACTAATAGCGTGTGCGCATGTGCAAACGTGAATTTACTGAAACCCTGGTTTCTTAGTTCCTAATTGAATAGTTCAAATTTGGAGGGTAGTTCAAGATTAACAAATACCTACGAATTTCGACACGATTATATCAGTCACAGCTACTGCGCCTATGCAATTTCTAAATTTGTTTCATAGCCATAACTCCGGAACTCTTCTACCGATTTTGTCGACATTTTTAGATTGTACAGTTTAGACTCTAGACATTCCCCTATTGATTTCATAGCCACCGGACCACCAGTAGCTTGTGCGCATGCGCAAACATGGGTTTCCTTAAAATGAGATTTCTTAGTTCCCAATGGACCGATTTCGCTCCAAGACAATTAGGTACCTATGAATTTTGCCACAGTTGGATGAGTGATGGCTACTGCGCATTCTCAAACGTATTTTTTGTCACAGGCATAATTCCGAGACTATTCTACCAATTTCGCTGAAATGTTCACTAACTGATTCTATGCGTCCATGTTTTTTTCATTTTCGAGCGAAATTTGAAGACCGGCCTTACTATTATATCCCTTTGCTGTTGCGATCACCCTCTACTACGTATTAACGACCTGTTAGTGTACAGAAAAGTGGTTGTTGTTGAGGGCAATCGTTCTAAAAATGTGGTCGTTATAGACATTCTGTAATTGTTGAAGGGATTGTGGGGTCTGAAGTTAAGGGTAGGGAGGGATAGTCACGGTGGAAAAGGGCAGAAGGTGTCGGTTGAAGAAAAATTTTTCTTCGAAATTCTCTCAAAAATACAAAAAAAATCACAACCAACAGAATTATTTTTAATTAGCAACTTTTCGTGAAATTAATTTAAATTCGCAAACTTTCCGTGTATTTTTAATTTATCTACACGATTTTTAGTAAATTGTTAACATTTTCTGTAAATAACACAAATTTTAGTGCAAATTAATTTAAATTTGAAATAAATTTGTGAACTAGAATGAATTCGCATTCAAATGATTGGTGTGAATACGAAGAAATTTGTGTTCACATGGTTGTGTGAATGCGAATTTAATCGAATTCAAATTTACAAAATTTCGATTTTTGAATTAATTTAAATTTGTATTAGGTAACTAACAATTCGCAATGTGAATTAGGTGATTTAAATTCGTATTTTCGGACTAAAATTTTGCCTACCTCTGTAAATTAATAATCTAGGTACGTACCTAACTACCAACCTTTAAAAAAAAAACCTTTCAATTTAACCTTTCTTCCAAGCGAATTCAGGGCTTTTTCAATCATTCCTTGACGATGAAGCAGTACATTTTACTGGAACATCACTCTCAAATATGGGTTGTTTTTCCCAGATATCTAGGAGACATACTCAGGTTTCAGTGGTTAAATGGGTTGAACTTACGCTATGGAGTAACTCCATGAAGTTTTTGCGCAAATTCTGGTTACCATGGGGAAGATGTTTGAGGATCGGATTCAAAACTGCGCCCCCCACCAAGTTCGCTGTCTCTTCTAAAATCGTGATCATGAACTGCAAAAGAAGCATTTTCTCCCGTGCCCATGGTAAAACTTGAGTTAGAATGACCAAATCGACGCCTCCCTCGGTGAAGCGATCCTGCTTAGAAAAAAATTATGTTTGTTACAAAAATGATGATAAATCACACGCACATACGTATTATGGAGGAAGGTATAGTAGGAAGAGGTAAATGTTACTCTTAATAATTAGTAGGTGGAGGTTAGGTACTTAAATCTATTAGTGTCAATGTAATATTTTCAAAGGCCTACTGAATATTTTGCCTGAGTCAGATGAATAGACGGCCATGCAATGCGTGCTTCCATGATGCCTGTTGGGGAGGGGACTATTGATAATCCAGTGCCCTGGATAGTCTCATCGATCTTAAAAATTTGAATATATTCAAAATCCGTTCTTTCAATCATCCCTATTTTTTAGGACGTCCCTCAGTAGTGAGTGGCGTCCTTATGTTTTCGATCTGGGTCGAAGGAGGAGAACACTCAATTGGAATTCGGTTCAGACCACCCCGAATCCAAATCCGTGAAAAGACCATTGTGAATGTATGTGTGTGAGTGCAAAAAGTTCCATTCATGCAACATGAGTTGATGAGCGAATTTTCAAAGAATAATTTCAAAAGATTTGGTGGGTGATTCTTGTAGGAAATTTCACGTTGATTCCGAATATACCATATATATGTTCCTATGTTTAAGATGGTAATTTACACCAAATCCTCGAGAAACACGTTTTTTAAGCGATTTTTTACTCTAAATGTTCAAAATTTGACCCCTTGGAATACTCCTAAAATTCTGGCCAACGAACCCATCCTTTCTTTTGATATTATTGACATTTTAAATTTTTTTTTGATTTTTTATCTCGATTCCACGGTCAGATATCGTCTGGAGTGACACGCACACACACATGTACATATATATTTATATGTGTGTGTGTGTGTGTTGAATTTCAGGAATTTTTTTAGATTGGTTCTAGAATGGAGTTTTTTTAGAATGGTCTGAAACGGATTTCCATGAAGAAAATTTTCAAAATTTGCATTACCTACTAAAATTTTGAAGCCATTGCAATAGCTCCATTTTCTTCGAAAATCCGCTAAAGTCTGTATATGGGAAGCGATCCCCAGGGCGAGACTTCAACATCGATATAGAACTAACTAGTACTAGAACTAACTAGTACTAGAACTAACTAGTAGTTCTATATCTTTGGATTTCACAACCGTATATGTGTTCGTTTTTTGTTTGACTCAAAAGTCTGTTTAGTGGAGCACCACCTACGTCATCGGAATTTCGAAATTTGCATTGAAAAACGTGAATATTCGTCCAAACCTTGTGTGCAGTCACCGATATAGCCCCCATATGGGTGATTGTTTTTTTGATTGACTCAGACATCCCCGAAGCCTCTATGGGCTGGCGCCGTGGTGCCAGACTGACACCAGGTGGTGGCGCCATACGGATTCACGTGTTGGGTATCGTCGATCATAGATTTTGGAATGCTGTTCAGTTTTTGGACAATTACCCCCCTTTTGTTTCCCATCTAAAGGGACGTCGCGCCGCCTTAAATGCTTGTAATACTTGTTGTTTTTCCCTTACTTAGAGATGGCTGTCTTAACGCTATCTATTACAGCCGTGCTAAAACGTTTTTTCTTGCTCGATAAAGTTGTTATCTAAATCACCTACTAAAGATGAAACAACACAGTTACAAATATAGCTCTTACATGAGTTCTCGTTTGCAGGTCTGCAATATGCATGTAGTAACTGTTCAATTTTGCCTGAACCACTGCTGCTAGACCTTTTGAAACCATGCACTTCTGCTGGGACTCGAGCAATTTTTTGACGCAGTGGAACAAAAACCCGAGTTCTAAAAGCTGATAAATGATGTGAGATTGTTCAAAGCATACCTGTTGGAATAAGCGTGATGTTCACGTGGATGTTATCAATAAATGTATAGTCTTGACCCAATAATGATCGGGCGTCTGCCTTCGTAACTAACTAAGTTCTTCTTATAATTAGAGATTGGAATCGGATGGGAATGTCATGTATACCTTGGGACAGATTTTTCGTTCTCAAAGTTTGAAGTGCTAGAAAAGTGAATTCGAATATCTGACAATGTAGCATCTACTAGCATCTAATGTTTTCAACATTTTCAAAGCACTTAATTCTTCTAAAACCTTTTTTTTTTTCCAAGTTACAAACCTGGCATGTACCATGGGACAACTACATATGTTTGTACTCTGAGACTGGTGTCTGAACCTTGTGAAAGAGTAGGGAATCTCTATTAAAAGAAGGGCAATGTGCGAAAATACCATTCAAGTGCACAACATTAAAAAAAATCAGAGTCCTGTGTCTCAAATAACTATTTATAGAAACGACTAGCTGAAAACTCTGAAGTTGAAGCTATCCCAATGGGTCCACAATTTTAGGAATAAAAATGTATGAAATGTTTCAAGGAACGAATGTTTTTGCCTAAAGAGATCATGGAATCCGAAAGTAACAAAAGAATGTCATCATTAATTTGTCTTCCATGTATTTCTAGTCGCCGCTGGGCTCCTTTGGGTTGTGAATAACATCAATAGGTTGTGTTTTAGTTATCAGTTTCGTGTCAGTCGTCCGTTTTAGCATTCTGTCTATCGTCCAAATTCGTATTTGTTTGTCAGTTTCGTCCCGGTCAAGTTTACCTAGTGTGTTGATTATGTCGAATAGAAAAGTGATTACTGAAAATATCGATGGAGATGATAGCAACAATGCGAGTGGAAGTGAATATTCCCCGTCATGGGATGACGACAATGAATCACCGGCACCCGGTTGTTTCACTTTCACTTGGGCCGTACCGAAAAGGTTAATAGTGAAATTGAAGTTATATAGCATGAAACAATAAAAAGTGGTGTCCCAAGGTACAAACACAGCAAGTGTTTCTGTTATTGGTCATATAGTTACAAGAAATGTGAAATAAACGTTATGAAAACGTTAGAGACTTCGTATCGAAACACAATTAGTGAAATGCAATAGAAATAGAGAATGATCGTGTACCTCTGAGAAAATCAAATTTTTTCTGCTCTTCTATTGTTATTTGGAATAAAATAACACTGTTTATTCAAAGAAAAAAAATAGTTTATCGTTCTGGTGTGGAGGAAATTCTGAATAAAATCTCAGCTGTTTGAAAAACAGGCGGCTTAAGTTAATTATATTCTCACTAATCTGGAACTAGAACAGGGTTGTTTTTGGAGATTTTCCGTTTTCAGTTTTGTTTGGTTGACTGGCATGGAGGGTTTGGCCAATGACAGACGACACCCGTTTCAACGTAACTTTCCCGCCATATTACAATAATGAAAATTATAATAAATTTTCTAAAATTACAGATACTTTTTTTTGCTCTACGACTTCAATATTGTTTCTTTTAAGCCATTACCTTTCAGAAAAAAATGAGAAAAAATTTTGTTTAATGATAATTCAAAACAAAATTGCCTACTCTTTTCGAAATTGACGATTTCTGAAGACAAAGCCCTTTTTCCAAGAGAGCTCAAAACAAACAAGTTGGTAACACAGTTAAGGTAAATGATTACGAAAAACCCGATTCAGCCTAAGTGTTTATATCAACAAGGCAGTGAAATGCCTCCAGAGTTTTAAATTTTTCTCGCATCCTTTCAAACTGATTTGAGTGTTGTCCCAAGATACAAAACTTTCCCTTTCTCGGTGCAGGTTTATTGCTGCTCAACGAAAATAGTCCACTCAACTGTTATGTTATACTTTCAAATATCTTACAATTTTGTTTTAATGCTCAACTTGGGAAATATCTTCTTGTGAACGATGAAGAAAATCTCACTCTGCATTGTATGTAATCAGAGCTAACATTTTAAGAGTTATCGGTTGGTTCTGGATTTTTCAACGACATGAAGGCATTCAATCACCTAATACTACGATTTGATTGTTTTTCTACCACACAGCCAGCCAGGTAGAATGTCGTTCGAATGAAAGTCCGATAGAGAGGGTCCATTTACCGATATCTCGGCTCAATCCAATACACCTAATGGAACCTTTTGTGCAGACATCATACTCGAGCTTGCCTGTTTACTATGAAAATCTATCGATTTCATGTCAATCCAACGTCACCAAAAAAGAAATTCTCATGAAGAGGAGGAAACGTTTTCACACTTCGGTACTTCCTGTTGAGTCAATAATCACCAGCTTTCACTGCCCCTACTCTCTTTCTTTGTACCCTGAAGCGTTCAACGCCACAAAATTATAATAAAGTAGGGTACCGTGAATAATTTATTATTATTTGGATCGATCTTGGATTCAGACTTCACTGACCACCAATCTTGTAGGTCCTACCTATCGCTTTCTAGTTAAAACTGTTGTTGAGGTGTATCTCTTGTACCAACCTAGGTATTTGTTTTCGTGGACAGTTATCATTTACGCGTGACCAATTTTCGTTCATGGCCGATACTGCGTTACCGGCGTTTTACTGATAGTTTTCAAGTACAACCACTTCCTTACTAGGTATGTTCGTACAACTTCCTCTTCCCTTAATGACTACTTGTTCCATAAAACGCATCATACCTAGATGTGGCACTTATGTTTGCCTCGTGATTATTATGGGGGTTTATGGGTCATTACGGAACTGTCGTAACAAATACAGACTCGAGTGAAAATCATACATGGTTTAACTCAAAGAAAAAAAAGTTCATGCAGCATGAGTTGATGAGCCAATTTTCAAAGAATAATTTCAGCCGATTTGGTGGGTGATTCTTATAGGAAATTTCACTCTGATTCTGAATATACCATATGTTCCTATGTTTAGAATAGTAATTCACACCAAAAACCTCGAAAAACACGTTTTTTAGCGATTTTTGATTCGAAATGTTCAAAATTTGACCCTTAAGAGTACTACAAAAATTCTGGCCAACGAACTCACCTTTTCTTTTGATATAAAATAAAATTTGGAAGCCTTTCAATAGCTTCGTTTTCTTCGAAAATTTGCTTAAATTAATTGAAGGTTGTTTGCAACAAGAAGGACCTACATTCGTACAAGGACCTACAACTTCGTTAGTTTTGTAAAGATTATTAAAACAAGGTTCTAATTCTAAATGTTAATCATTATCATGGTTGGACTCACGTCATTCCTTATCTTGAATCCAGCATCTTTGTCGAATGTTATGATACTACCGTCGACTCCTTGGAAGCAGTGAAGAAGCTCTTGGAGGACGTTAGGGTGTGATGCGTGGCGCACGCCTAAAACGAAAAGTACCTACTTGGAGATACATATAATAATAATATATTTATAATGTGTTTGCCTCGCGCGATCCATTGGCGATATTGGTTTGTCATCCGACACATCATCTCTACACCGTGTAACATAAACGTACTAAGTACATCTTTTCGAGATAAGGTCTGCCTAATTTGCCAGTCATATTTGAATTAGCTCCAGCCATCACTAAATAGGATTTAAAAATAGTTAAAAATTAGATAGTGGGCTACACAGGGTTGCTACGGTTATGGAAATCCTTGAAAACCTGGAAAAGTCAGGGAAAAAGAAAGTGGTCAGGGAAAACCTGGAAAAGTCAGGGAAAAATTGTAAATGTTCTGGAATATTACTCAAGATACAGGCATTGTACAAGTAGGTACGAGTAGGTACCTATTCATTAGTTCTTGGTGAGACTAATGCTTCGAATACTAAGTTTCTAAATTCTAATAAATGCGTTTTGACAAATTCGTTATTTTTACATTTCACCTACAGACTTCATCGTCTGCATTTCTGTAAGTTACAAGTCTGTTTCAGGCATTTATCAATACAAAATCAAATTGCTTCCTCACTACCAAAGGACCCTCGGAAGCTATGTATTCGAGCAAGAAATGAAACAAATTTTGTCCACCGAAACAAAATTTCCTCTTGCTTTTTACGTTTCTTTTTTCCGAACAATTTAGGTTCAGTGTCGGTGTGGTCAATTCCTTGTCCCAGGCAAAATTATATGAAGTTATGGTCCGATTTTGATGGACTTCATAGGGACTATGCGGGTTAGCCCCAATGACGGTCACCTATTGATTTCATCGCCGCACAGTGGGGCGGATCCGGAAAAAACTAAGCTCCACTCCACATTTATAGGAAATTTTGCGCTGATTCCAAACATACCCTATGTTCCTATGCCTAAAGTAGCGAATTAATTGCGGAAACATTTAAAAAAAACCTAGAAAAGTCACGTTTTTGACCATGGTAAATGCCCAAAATCATTTTTGTATGGAAGGAAAGTTGAA
>JAEMON010000006.1:31805104-31816178 GCA_030264115.1 Lygus lineolaris
AAACTCTCCCCACTCTCCCCTACCATTTGAGTGTTGACTAGTGATAAGATAACTCACCATGTCTTCGTACCATACCACAGTCATGTTTTTTTTCTCATTCAGCAAGTGGAAAAGGATGAGCCGATTGTGAATGTCTTGTGCTGGTGGGCTGTTAGCGGTAACAGATACGGGGAGCACCGGGCTATAGCTGTTGCCAAACTGTTGGAGCGCAGGAACAATCAGGTTGTTCAAGGACAAGACGGGGACAATACCGACGACAAAGATTCAGTTACTTCAGCCGTCCCCGGCCTCCCAGTATTTCAACCTCTTCTGATGAAGTTTCTGGACCATGATGCTCCTATACTTGGTGAGTCTTCAACAGTGATTCTATTTGTTATACTTATATACTGTAAAGTTGGATCTGACTAATATAAATATGTGTATTATATAGCTTGTTTATTTTGCCCTTGATGAGGGTACCCCAGGGATGAATAATGACGATAATGAAACTAAATGAGTTTAATTTACTCAGCAAAGTCAGGATAATGGCAACGTAAAATGTGAACAAAGTAAAAAAACCTCTGCCAAGTTGGGTGGGCAGTATAGCTTCCTCACGTTTGTAACTTGGACGTATAGATTCAGTTAGTGAAAATTTCAACGAAATCACTTATCCAATTGGGAAAGAGAAATCGTAGTTTCAGTTACGTTAGCGCATGCGCACACGCTACTAATGGTCCTATGGCTATTAAATCAATAGGGGACTGTCTAGGGGCTAACCCGTACAACCCTTGAAAGTTTCACCAGAATTGGTCGAGTAGTTCCGGAGTTATGGCTATGAAGCTCATTTCAAATTGCGCATACGCAGTAGCTATTAGTGATAGAATCGTGTTGAAATTCGAAGGTAGTATCAACCTAAAAATACCCTCCGAATTTGAGCGAAATCGGTCCATTAGGGACAGATAAATCGTAGTTTCAGGAAATTCACGTTTGCACATGCGCACACACTACTAGTGGTCCGATGGCGATGAAATTTATAGGGGACCGTCACGGGACTAACCCGCACAATCCCTGAAATTTTCATCAAATTCGGACCACATCTTCATATAGTTTTGCGTGGGACAAGGAATTGACCACAGACCGACAGACTGACACGGAACCAAAATTGTTCAGAAAGCTCTGAAACGTAAAAAGCAAGTGGAAATTTTGATTTTGGAGGACAACAATTTTTTTTATTTCTTGCACGAATACATAGCAATACACTAGCGAATACACTAGCTTCGGTAGTGAGGAAGCAAAATACCTACCTAACTAATCTTTGGCCATGACTCTATGTAGGAACCAAATTCACGCTCGTAGGGGCCCTACTGCGACGATCCTTATTGCAATTTGAAACTTCTGGCGACAATCCCAAAAATCAGATCCAAACCAGCAGAACAGTCCAATTTGAATAAAAATGCGCGATAGGTAGTTTTAAAATTGAGATCGATCTCACCCGTTTCTCCGGTCCAAGGTCTCCTCGTTCATAGTTGCCGTAATGGCATCTATTCGTTGGTTTCCCGTAGCAGATCCTTCCCCTTTCCACGATAAACGACTCCGTGACTGGGAGCGATCGTTTTCTTGCTTTTCGTTGAAAAACATGAAAGTCTCGTTGAAGAAGAGCCGCTTGAAACCCGAAAACTTCCACACCAATTTTCACAGGTCAAAAGAAAATAAACAAGTTCGTCAGTTGTCAATCCTCACTCCCCAAAACAAAACTCGTCGTTCCTTGTTTGAACCGCCCCCACCATAAAAAAAAGGTTCCTCATCCACCAACTACATCTAGAATATATTCCATGCCAAACAATGGACTAACAACTGCATAATAGCCATATCCCACATCTTAGCTCAAACTGAACTTGGAATGAAATAAAATGACAAAAATGAACAATGAACGGAATGACATAAAATGGAAATCACAATACAAAATACTTAACTAAAATATTGGGGACCAAAGTGTGGTGATATGACTGTACAATACTTAGAGGCTGTCCAATATTTATGTCCCCAATATTATATGTAATTTGGTAACTTCCTTCGATTTTTGGAGGCCTGCTGCAGCATGAAAACCCATGTTTTGAAGACCCTTTCAATTACCTCAGGTAATACATGATTTTTGGGGAATTTTTTTTCGCGCTGACTCAATCTACGACGAACTTCATTCTAGAAATACTATAATATGTATTTCATAACCAAAACATTACAATGGCTTAAGGGGACCCGGCGCCCACCCCCCTCCCGCCCTAAATAGACCTCTTTTCACAGGCGTTTTCCTCAGCCCCCCTTCAACCGATTTTAGTGTTTTTTGTTTTGTTTGGTTCCTTATATTCTCAATTTTCAATTAACATATGGGTTCCCAGGTATCTGAAATACACGAATTCGTATCGACCATAGAAAAAATGTCATAATTTTTCTTTTACTTGAGAGCCGTCTAGTGGCAGTTAAAATCAAAATTTTGTAAAACCGATATGTTAATTTCTTGGCCCAGATTAGTTCCACAAAACAAAACAAAAAACAAGCGAATAGGGCCTGCCGTTTCGAATAAAAACGCCCGTGAACATGAAAAAACATTACAGGAGAGCAGAAAACCCAACAGTACCGATCTTTCTCAAGACGTCACGGTGCACTATGCAAATCGAAGCTGTTTTTGCTTTCCCTAGACCTAAAATGAAGTGCATCATGGATAATATAGCTATGTCAGTCATGGACAATATAAGTATAATATCCATGGTCGTAGCACAGTCGAAAAGAAGAATAAATCGACGAAGAGGCTGGATAGGCTGGACGGGCCAGCCTATGCTGCCGGCTTGTACTAAAACCAAATTTTGACACACTTGTAAGCATAATTTTTACTATGTTATTGCACTTTCTCGTTCCCTAGATGTTAATACATTGTTTTATGAAAGAAAAAAAAATTGATTTTTCTCAAATTTTTTGCTGCCGGGTCCCCTTAACAAAGGCCCAGCAGAGTCATATGTACAGCTGCGCAGCAACTCTCCTCTATGGTTTCTTCATTCTTAAGTTTTTCTTACTCTCTTTGGCTACTCATTGACCTCTTCGACGCCTATGAGGGGAAGAGGGGCGCCATCCTCCAGTCCAGCCTAGCTTGCTTCTTCGCTTACAGACTGTAAGCTGCAGATATTTCTTCTGGGGGACCTGAGTCGCATTGACACGGCACGTATGGTTGCCATCTGCACTCTTGTCCTAATTGTCCTGCTATTTGCGACCTTAGTCGTTCCCACATCTCTTCCAACGTCATCACTAGTGCCCTCTGGAATGCTGCGAACTCCCAGTGTAGCACACCCTCACAGGAGACGATGAGAGGTGTGAACGTGGCTCTGAGGTCTTCTGTAGCTCCATCATTCTATGCTTGCTCCATTCTAGAAATTCATTAAAATGTTGAAAAAGTAAAAATTTTGATGCGTGAATAAGATCCATGCTTTTCATCGAAAATACAGAAGGCTTTTAATGTTTCTGATTGGTCTATCGCTATAAATATGATAACTCAAACGATTATTGTTATTATTTTCAGAGGAAGGTAACAATGCTGCCACCAACGCCGCTAACCGAATCATGTTTACCAATTTAGTGCATCTCTTTTCGGAATTAGTGAGGCACGACGTATTTTCACACGACGCTTATATGTGTACCCTCATATCTCGAGGTGATTTACTACAAGTTACCGGACAAGTTGGTAAGTACATAAGTTGTGTACCATGTCAGCTTCAGTTTGCCTTGAGCTCCTCTCCAGTTCGATTTTATCGTATTGTGTTCATTTCAGTCGGATCAAATCCTGGTAGTACAACTCGCCCCAACAGCAATAAACCTTTGGAAACTCCAACGACCCAAATTCATCTCGACAGCGATCCGGCTGCTTTGTTTGATCTCAAGCCCAGCAAATTACAGGTGAGATTTGTGGGTAATTTGTACTCTTATTTGATATTGTATCTCCTCTCATAACTTGAATTAAACCTAACCTACTTGGCATGCCTATTAATTTTTAAACCTTGTCAGCAAGAACACTCTTATGGATATTTTAGAGGACTGTAGAGAGTTTTCCGTTGGGAATTATATTCAGTAGATACGGCAAAAACGGGAGTGATTCGGTGAAAATGGAAGTGATTCGGTAACTGGACCGCGCATGGACCACATATTTCTCAGCTGTTGTGCGAGATGACATGCGAGAAGTGGAGTTGTGTAAAACCTGACTAGTATAACCTCATCCTGCTTTAGCCGCTGTTTTTCGGGTCGTTGTTGTTCGTCATCTTTGTTCTTGTTTGGGATTGCGGCAAAATGAATATTAGTGGTTATTCATTCAGATTTTTCGTATTTTTAGCATATTATTCCCTCTTCCAAGTATGGTAACCTCAAGTAACGTCAATCCTGTATGTGATACGTCAAATTGCGGGAGTCACTTGGTGAAAGTTAGCATCCACTCAATGCTGGCCCTAGCAGCCAAATACGAAATAACGATTCCTTATGTCGCTGTAACTCTCTATTGTCGATCAAGCTTTTACAACTACAATTCTGCCGGTAACTCTCACCTGGAATTCATAGGTGTGTACTTCTGAATATTATTCTGATGAGTAAACTGTAATGCTAGTGCACTAACGTCTGTTATTGGTTTGTGCAGTTATATTGGGGTCGACCATGTTATGCCATGTGACCTAACTGTCCTGCCACGTTTGGTTGGTTGGGTTTACCAAAAGTGGGGAAAGTGGCTTTCTGACGATAACGTGATGAAGGTTCTTGACCGTAGGTATAAACCTGAATGAGAATAGTTCGGTCTATGAATAACACAGATAAGGCCAAAGTTTCGGATCATTAATTATCAATCTTAAGGGCTTCATTTCCATATAGCTGTTGGAAGAACGAATCCCTTAATCAACAAATTCCTCCTCGCAACAACAAGGACGACTCTTCCAATAGCTACATTATCTATATGAAACCAAAAGAATCTGTGTATTTTCATCTATCGACAGATCCTCAAAAATCGAATCCTGGTGGGTCTCACAGCCTGCTACGAACTCTTTGGAACTAGTTCAACTTTTGCTTCTCCCTTAACACTCATTCATCTCGTCGCTTCTGGTAGTTTAAAGGGTTTGAGGCTCAAACATTGAGCCGAAAGTAATGTGAAAAGGCTAGTAGTAATGACCTGTCCTCTGGTATGGCAGTGGGAACGCCTTGCTCTGCCACCCAAACGCGGCAGGCCGGTTTACTCTCTGACAATATTTCCATATTTTCAATCTCCTCCTCACTTCAGCTCGTATAATGTTCTAGGAACACAACCGAATGGAGATCGATGACCGAAACATTGATGATGACCTTGTGAGCTTACTTCAAACTATCAAGGAGGAGCACGGAAATTCAATGGTTTGTACTTATACTGGTTATAATAGTATTATATTTTCACAAATGATATCGTAGAATGTTGAGAGGGGACTGGAAGCTGCACAAAAAGTCCTAAAAAATGCCAAAATCTCGGCTATCAAAGAGTTTATTGCAACTCTTACTATAATCGTATTACTACTTGGAAGTAATACGTTGAGACAAGGGATGGTCTTCCCTTCCCTCCTCCCTTGACCATTTTAGCATTGGAATGTTTTTCAAACTTTTCTCCATTAATAATCGAACAGTTTATTGGATTCTGAATGGCCGTTAACTATTGAAATATAAAATTCCAAATTTTAAATTTATTTTAAAATGTTTGAAATGTTGATAGTTCATTGCCCTTGGGATTTAAGAAAGAAAAAGAATCTTGAAAACAGAAATAAAATTGGTAAATTATTGGCTGAGAAAAGTTTGAAAAACTGTTCAACCTCCCTCGGGTACTATAATTTTTCCTTATTTCTATTTTTCCAAATTTTCATACTCTTTTACTTTCTACTTAGATTATCCATACTTCACTGGCCTATTGTACCTGTTTTATAAATGTGGTTACGGCCAAACAGCTGTTTTCAACTCGGATTGTGATCCAAGTCAGTCTTTTAGTCGCCATATTGTGACATTTTTAGGATGCTCCGGATTCGCCCAAAGACGTCGGAATCCGTGATCACGACCACTCTATTGACCACATTCGAGGCAAACCGTCCAGACACCTGTTGTATACAACTCATTTTCCATTACCGCAGGTAATCATTTCTGAATAATCCTTGCCTTATCGACTGTTGAATTTAGCCTTCTGCTCGTTGTTTGATTTCTGCTCAGAGCAATGACTTAAAAGACCCTTGCTCTTTTTTTAACTTCTTCCCAACCTCCTCATCATGCCAAAATGTTATTTAAATTCCACGTATTCACTTCAATTTCTAAAAATTTCTGGTACACTGTTGAATGTACCGTTATTTTGTTAACCATCATTTTTACTTACGTTTTCTATAGGACGAAAGCTGTTCCCATGAATGCAACCAGAGGCACGTTCTGCTGTACGGAGTGGGCCGTATAAGAGATGAGGCTAGACACGCTGTTCGCAAAGTAGCCAAGGACGTATGCAAACTGTTTTCGAAGAAGTTTAGCATCGATGTGGCTGAAGGTAAATTTCCTTACAGTAAAAACTCGTACACTGAACTGATTTACTGTATAACTCAGCCCCCGAATAGGGAACTGGAGTTTTTAATGAAAATACCTCTGCTCAGTTACCCAACACGTATTACTGTCGTCGAAAGCTAACTTTGTGGTTTTTTCCTTACCTACGTCAGTCACAATCATAAGAGAGTTCCGTGGAGTGCTTTTCGAGATACAAAGTTTCGCATTGTGGACTGTCGTATTGTATTGTAGCAGCATCTGCGCATGCGCAACCAGTTGAGAAATTTCGTATTCAGATACGACGTTATATCTCTTACAGAAATTTTGTAAAGATATCCTACACAACAGAAAGTTCGTATCAGTGGCGTCGTATCGCAGAATTACCTTCCACAGTGATAACAAGGCACATTTCTTTCAAGCTGATGCTCAGCATACACTTTAAAAACTATGTTGAGGTCTTCAGCAGACAATGAACCGAGATCGAATGAATTCAAGTATTCTTGCACGATGAAAACTGTCACTTTACGGTACAACACTAATTTCACTATACCGAAATATATTGGGATACGAACTTTGACAAGGTTAGCTTCCACTTTGTTCGTCCGAGCCAATAAGATGTGGGATATCTTGGGAACTCTCTACATATACTAATTACCATTCATCGCAGTATCAGGTCAGTGTGTCAGTATCTCAGCCTAGTCATTGGTAACATTGTGTCCATAATAAATTTCATCGCATTCAGATCATAAGCCAGGTGCTTGCAGAAGCGTCGTCATTTTGATGTTTGACAGTTTAATTAACAATATCAACACGATCGTGAACTTCTTGTTCATATTATTGAACGGGAGGAAGCTATTGAGTGCAACCCCCACTTGGCAGACTTATTGTAGCATTTTATCCAAATATTGAATTGGTCGAAATACAGGTGAACCAGACGTCATATGACGAGAAGAGTAGGTACACTTATTTAAGTGGAAATAATTTAACTTGAAGCTTTTTCATTTTTTTCTTGAAAACTTCATTACTGTTTGGTACTCCTAGCTACCACGAAAAGTAGATGACTGGCTCTCCATTCCCATACACCTTACAACGAAATATTCACTCAAATTTCAGGTGGAAAAGTGAAAAAACATTCGCGCAGTGAATTCAATTTTGAAGCAACGACTGCCCGAGTTCAGAATCTCTCGTTCTTTGACCAACACGTTGTTACGTCTACGTGCAGCACCACTGTTTACGAAATGATCAGTGCCTTTGGAGCTGGTATGTCTCTAGTTTGTTATTTCTTCATTTCTCTTCCACCTATTTTTTTAGAGCATAGACAAGTATACGGTTCATTGCGTACTTTTTCAGGGACCACTAACTATTTACCAGTTCAAGAACACGTGGCTTTCCTATTTGACCTTATGGAGTTGTCCCTGAACATCCACGGCTTGATAGACATTTGTATACAGGTAAATATAACGTTGTTTGTCTTCATTATTGCTACCAAATGGTTTCCACCAAACCCCATGGTTTGTTCTCTCCATTAAGACTGGTCCAGACTCTCCTGGAGTAGCCTGAGGAGTATCCTCGCCAAAGTTGGTGGCTGGTTGTTCTGTAAGCTAAACAACTGTTAGTAACAACAGTTGAGTTTTCAACTTGGTGTTCTGTAACTTCAGCCCTTTGTAATAGCCGCCATGTTTTGCCCTCAAGGTCGACTAAAGGTCTCCATAGTTGACCAGCTTGTGACCACTTTGGGAGGTGGTGAGATTTGTCGAGATGAGGTTAGGTGACTGAATCAAGTGTTCTTGGATTATTATAATTTACTGGCGATAATTTAGCATTTGTATTGAGTTATAAGTGTGATACATCGAGTTGTGGCAAGTCTTGGCAATTTTAACCATAAATTATCGTGTTTTCTTTCTTTCTCCTTGGCATTTACAATCAATACATCGTTCCTAACCGACCAACTCGATGATTTCTCACAACTCTTGTTACAAACGTCGTTCTGCCTGTCAACAGTCGTTTTGACTTTCCAACAGTTGTGATAACTCCAAAGTTACAGAACACCTCCCTGGGCTGCCAACTCTCAGATTTAGATTGGTACCTAGGTGGTAACGTGTGTAGCACCGTTAAATGTAGTACTGATCCACAACTATGGTAGGTCGATGTAACAATCGATCAATAGATTGTTGCTCCCGATCGATTTTGTTTCAAACCATCGATTATTTTGGTTTTTGCGCAGATTTATTTCTTCCCCTCTACATCGAAATGAATAATATTCGTTTCTACGAAACCAAGTTGGACTCTTTTATGAAATTCATGGAAGAAGAGATTCATAAGCGATTCCATGAATAAGTTCCCGACCGAAGGCAAACATGAGGCCTATTCTTTCCTCATGTTCCAGGAAAATTCGCTATACCTATCCTCTACTTTTTGAGTCTTCGTTTATTGTTACTTCAGGAGTAATTATTGTTATACCTGAAGTAACAATAAACGAAGACTCAAAACTTGTTGTTTCCTGAACGGAAAATGGTCACGCCAAAACATCAACACAATATCCTCTAATTGTTTCTCTTACTTTATAATCATTCGTAGAAAAATAAGGTATTAAAAACGTTCGATTGTTAATTGATTAATCGATCGTTGCTGGTCAGCAGCATCGAAACAATCTATTGTTGGCCACAATCGACCATCTCTATCTGCAACCACCCTAAAAACCACCTGGCGACACTAGTGATACCTGGTGGTTTGTTATGGGCGTTCCAACCGGCGGCGCAGGGGTTTTTTTTTCACCCTAAAAGTTTCTTGTTCTTGATGAACTCGTCTGAGTCTAACTGAAAATTTCCGTCCCTATTCGTTACAGTACAAAACGGATCAAAACTTATGTCTTGAATAATATTTATTTTCACTTCAGTTGACTATTTTTTCTCAATTTTTATTTCAGATTCTGAAAGAGATTCCTGAAGTTGAGGCTCAGTTACAAGCTAAAGGATCGCATTTGGTGAGGTCGTACACCACTGGTCTAGTTCTCTACATAGTCGGCGTCCTGAGACGTTACCATTGCTGTTTGCTATGTAAGTTTATTAATATGTTCTTTTTTGATCTGATTACTCGTGGTTGTCCGCTTCTGGCCCACTACTTTTTGAAGCCCTTGGTTCTTCCACGTAGATGAATATGATGGGTGGTGCTAAATTCGAAGGTAATTCGACAAATGGGATCTAAAACTGTGAAACGATAGTGTAGTCAACAACCGCAAAATTTAGTACCTAGATTTGAATGCATGTGCTGAAGAGGAAAAGGAGATCCTTCGTGACTAAGTAAACACCTTCGTTACTAGGAAAAGATCGTCCGATTTCACAACTTTTCGTATCGAATTGGGATGTAATGGAATCCAGTGAAACGGACTTTTTGTGCAAGTTCCAACAGTGAATCGAACCTTTCAGATTTCATTGATTGGTATAGTTCGTTGAAATGTCGAAATAAAAGCATTGCTTTTGTTGATTTTCATGCACTATGTTGATGATTACAATCGTTGGAGTTAGTTTTTATAACATAAGGATGAGGTCAAGCTTTCGTGAACCGTTATTTGGTACTATATCTACACTTGTCCGGCTATCTATGGGTGAGGTTCTTAAGTTGAAAAGAATAAACCAAAAAGAAGTTGTGTTCCTTGGTGCAAGACCTAAAATATAAGTTATTAGAGGTAAATCACGTAACCAGTTGCATTTCTGCCAAAAGTTCGCGCAGGTAGGCTAGGAAACTCCTTTCTCCTGCTGCCACTTCCCTCTTACCTGTACCTGGATAGGAAGAACTGTTTCGTCCTTTTCCGAGCATTACTGAAAATGACTAAATAAATTATGTTAAAATAATAAATTACAGAATAAAATGAATGAGCTGAGAAATGCGCCTCTTCAACGTGATTTACCTTTTCTTACCAATTTGTGGTAAAGATACGTATAGTTAATATGCAATTTATTGTTGATGCAATTTCCTGATTGAAAATAAACGTACATACGTAGCTCCCAATTATTATCATAGCATTGCTCATTTTTCACGCAGTAATTCAATAAGAAATGTATTGTCATTTTCCAGTGTCCGGTGAGCAAACTGTTGCAGTCTTCGAAGGGCTTTGTCGGGTCGTCATCAACGTGTCAAATCCTGGGGATTGCTCTAGCGCTGAGCGCTGCGTCCTGTCCCACCTTCACGACCTGTACGCCTCGTGCAGCCTCCTGAAGACCCGACCACACGGAGCGGAGCCCTTCAGCAACGCGTACCCCAAAATCCGTACAGCTCTCTACTCCTCCCTGACGCCGAGTCAGCTTGGGAACCAGACAGCCACACAGTTTCTAGCTGATGTCATCAAGTCTTGTCGAAAAGCCAGTAAGCCTTTTGTTCATCCTTTATTTGGCTTATAGTTATTTTACCCTTTTGCTCTTTCACTACCGAAGGTACGAGGGTCATTCATTAAGTAAAGTCTCCACATTTATAAAATGAAATTGAAAATGCTTTAATAAAAAAACTCCATTTTCGACTCAGCTGATCTGAGAGCTCCATT
>JAEMON010000006.1:31842783-31854233 GCA_030264115.1 Lygus lineolaris
TCGAACCTTAACTCGAGGTGGTGAAATCCACCATTAGTGGTCAGATTCTCCTTAAACTTCTCCAAGTTTTGAGGAGAATCTGACCACTAATTAGGAGGAATTGGAGGTACCTGGGTACTGAGGGTTGGAGGACTTGAAGGTACCTGTTTCCTCAGAACACCAAAAAAATACACAAAAAAAATAAAAAAATACCAAAAATAATATATATGTTTCTTACTCATCATATGACACATTTCAGCAACAACTGAATCAACAGCGCATGAGGCAACAGATGATGGTGTTGCAGCAACAGCAGCAGCAACAACAACAGCAGCAACAGCACAATCAGCAAAACAACACAGCCATCGCCGCCCAGCTCCGCCAAATGCAGCAGCAGCAGCAACCCAACGCTCAGCCCCACATGTACGGACAGCAACCTCCTCCCTACTAGTGATCCTAGTGATCCTCCGTATGATTATTTTATTCATTTTCTTTCCAAGGGAAGAAACATCACGGTCAATATTTATATAAATACGCGGGTATTTTAAGGTTTGAATGATCAAACTGTTGTTGAGGGATCGAAGGCAGCAACGTTATGATTTTATGGTTGATCCATTGATCAGTAATGGTCCGGTAGATTAGCAATAAATTGTTGGGGTCGGCCGAGACTCAACTGCATCATCTCAAGATTTACTGACGGATTTGGACGATCGGATTCGTGAACCTACAATAACAAAGTTAATTTGTTTGTACATAAACTAGACCAAGTACGGACTCCTCATTGTTTAAATTATGCTCAATAAAACCAGGAAAACTCAGAGAATAACTTTCATTTCAAGGGGACATCACTTGAAGGTGGATTCGTACAGGAGTAATCGGGATTCTCACTCACGGTGGTTCCAATCCGTCAAAAACTAAGCTCCGCTCCAAATTTTTAGGAAATGGTGCGCTGATTTTGATTATACACTACGCTCCTATAACTAGAAAGCTAGCTCCAGAAACACCAAAAACCGCCAAAAATGGTTTTTTTGTACGAAAGAAAAATTGAAGACCTGAGAGAGTTCTGCGTCGAATGAGACCAACGCCACACAAATAATGACCAATTTTGCTGAAGAAAGTTAGCGTCCCTCCATATTTATAGGGAATTTCGTGCTGATCCCGAATATACCCCATGTTCCTATACCTAAAATACTCATTAGCTTCCTAATCATGAAAAACCTCTACAACTCAAGTTTTTGACCATTGGAACAGCTCAAAAATTCGAGTTCTCCGTCGAATGAGACCAACGCCAGCTCACCAAGTCCGTAGAAATCATGAGATTTTTGGCTATTTTTTTCAGAATTTCCGTTTTTCGACTTTTTTATTCGTGAACACTTTGATAAATCACCAAAAATGATGACTACGGAATTGATGAGTAACGATCTCATTCGACGCAGAACTGTCTTCAACTTTGATTTTCTACGCAAACGATTTTGGGTGGCTCCTATGGTAAAAAACGTCGGTTTTCGAGGTTTTTTTTAATGATTATGCGGCTAATATGGTGTTTTAGGTGTAGGAACGTGGGGCATATTATTATACATATAGGAATCACTGTGCGCCAGATAACACAGTAGCCATGATTTTTTGGGGATTTTCCAAATTTCACAGCCGTGAGCACGAAAAAGGTTGAGGGCGGGATTTATAGATGGTCCTCGAGTTTCAAGGAGACCTTGTGATGGTCTCCTTGAAATTTGGAATACGGATTCGGCTTAAGGAATCCTTGAAGACCATCTCAAGGTCCCCTTGAAACTCGAGGACCGTCTATAAATCCCGCCTTGAGAAATCAGATAACTTTGAAAAAAATCACCAAAAATCTTGGCTACTTAAATTACAGGTCAACTTTTCCTTTAGAAAAATAATTTTGGGCGATTTTCGGTGATTTTTTTTAGGTTTTTTGATGTTTTTGGAGTAGTGTTTGGAGTGTGTGGTAGGTATATTCAGATTCAGCGCAAAATTTCGGAAAAGCGCTCAGTTTTGTCGGAAAATGACCATTTCCAATTGTGCTACCACCTCCTTACAAATTTGGTTATAAAACATGAAAATAGGAACAAAATTTGATCACTTTACTTACAATCTAACCCCCAATCTCTTTACTTAAGAAACTTAGTTAAACCCGTCTCTAAGTTTTTGGTACTCCGAAGCTATACGAACGAGAAAAACTTCACAATGTACGTATTTCTTAATCTGCTGGAAAAAGCCTTTTGTCACATTTTGAGACATTTGTCCAATTTTAAACTGCCTGTTTGGTCAATTCCATCTTCCGATCGCTCTTGAATCTCGGCCATCGACTTGAGGCCATTTCCTTGAAACAACGCAATTTTCAATATTTTTAGATATTTCTTAAATCTGGCTGATTAGTTCTGATTGGTAGGCCCAGCTGGTACCTACCAATCAGAACCAATTTTTAATATTTTTTTCGTTGTACATTTTATTCAAAGAATGCTCCACACAGAGATTCTTGTTGTTGCTAACGCGTATTTTATAGTTTATGATTTTTTTTCTTAATTTTTATTTCTCCGCCGTTTTTACAAATTAGGGTAAGGTAGGTACATAGAAATAAATAATAGGTACGCAGCGTATCGACTGCGGAGCGAATTAAATTGTATGCAATTGTATTCGTGGCTAAATAGATGATTTTTAAAAGGTAGCTTTACCCATAATCTTTATATCGCTAATATTTATTTTATTCGCGTAAAACCATTATTTATTTAAAATTTTTCCTATTATACGATAATAGCTATATCGTAGTTGAATTTTTCCATAGAGTTAAAGGTTTGGGAAATTGAACTATTTAATCATTAGTTGAAAACATCTGACTGAACCTTGTGTTATGGATGTCAAATGAACCAATTTTTTAAGAGAGGCTATATTCGTGAGATTTTTTGTTTTTTTCTTAAATTATGGGCCTTTAAGAAATTTTTTTGACTTCCGTTCTTCGAAAATCCAAAAAAAAAATCATATCATGGGGAATTAGCCGTTCCGATTTAAAGAAAAAAAAGGATGAAAACTTACCTGAATGATATTATAATCAGATAAGATATTATCTTCTCTATGCTGGAACGAAGAAAGCGTTTGGTTTGGATGTTTTTTCCTATTTACTTTTGATCGATGCGATTGGTGAACCGTTTCGGAAATTAATGTTCACAATTTTGGAAAATTCGGGCGATTTCTTTTAAAATTGACCAGCTTGATTGATAACACTTCCAAAAATAAAAAGTTCCAGTCATCCAGCATGACTTAATTAGCGAATTTTCAAAGAAATATTCGAGTTATTGCGTATAGTTTTAAATAAATAAGGCAAAGTTCGGGTTAAAATTTCGTGCTCATTTTATCAATTAATCAATGGGAAGTGCACCCAATGCAGTAAGTTATGAAGGGAATGCATTATAGGTCTGTAACTTCTAGCATTTATGACGCAATTTTTTAAACCAATTTTTATCATTATTTTTACCAATTTTTTGAAATATGAAAATTCTCAATTTTATCGGCTATTCTTAAAGGAAATTTAGTAATTTATACCAAAAGCATCAAAAAAGGGGTTTTTAGCGATATTTTGAGGTTTTTGATTCTAAATTTTCAAAATTTTACCCCCTGGAAGTACTCTGAAAATTCTGGCTCACGAACTCATCCTTTCTTTTGATAATTATTGACATTTTAAATTTTTTTGATATTTTATCTCGATTCCTCGGTCAAATATGGTCTGGAGTGTCATATATATAAAAATTTGCATTACTAAAATTTTGAACCCATTACAATATTTTCTTTGAAAATTCGCTAAAATTAAAAAAAAAAAAAACGAATCTGGGGTCTGTTTTTTTCACGTAGACGTCGAGGTTTTGAGAGCACCTGAAAAAATCACTAATAAATTGTCGCTCATAACGCCCATCCGATGGGTTGTAAAATGGCCCTTTTCTTAGTTTTTGCCGAAAAAAATGCCAAAAAACGTCATATTTGCTCATTTTTTGAGGTTTTCTTACACAATTTTGTGACATTTTCAAGGAAGTAACACATTCCGAAGGTTGAAACTAAACATCAGAAGATTTCCAAAAATTCTCACCTTGGCCTGTGAAGGGCTCGACGTTTCGTGTCCAAAAACTTGTCAGGCCCCACGAAGCAAAACGGAAATAATTGAGGGGCATCCGGTTCGAAGGGCCTAAGTGCCAAAATCTCGAAAAATGAGATCTTCATGGATTCTATATAATACATCTACAAAAGGCCTAAGTGCCAACTGTTTTATTTCAGTTTGAAAAGTAGCGGCGAAAATTGGGATTCGCACAACTCCAAGTTGCTTTCCCTAGACTTGGACCGTTTCTATTTTCTTACTGCTCCACTAATTGAAGGAAAAAAAAATTGTTCCTACATTTTCTAATATAGTTCATTAAAACAATTACACACGACAATTGTAAATAAGATAGGATATAACAGGGGGGGAAAGTCCCATTCATGCAGCATGAGTTGATGAGCGAATTTTCAAAGAATTCCAAGATTCTAACCGAAATGGTAAGATTTTAACCGATTTGGTTGGTGATTCTTATAGGAAATTTCACGCTGATATTTATGTTCCTAAGTTTAAGATGGTAATTCACACCAAAAACCTCAAAAAACGCGTTTTTTTAAAGCGATTTTCGACTCAAAATTGTCAAAATTTGAACCCTTCGAGTGCTCCAAAAATTCTGGCCAACGAACTTAATCTTTCTTTTGATATTATTGACATTTTAAAATTTTTTTGGATTTTTTATCTCGATCCCACGGGCAGATATCGTCGGAGTGACACATATAAATAAATGAATAAATATATATGCACATATAAAAAATGTTAAATTTCAGGAATCGTTTTAGAATGGTCTGAAACGGATTTTCATGAAGAAAATTTTCTAAAATTTGCATTACCTATTCAAATTTTGAAGCCATTGCGATAGCTTCATTTTCTTCGAAAATTCGCTAAAACTGACTAAGTGACGACGGTTACCAAGAAAAATATGAGTAAATGAAACCTTAAAACGTCCATTCCTTGTTCAAAATGGCACTTAAGCCCTTTCAACCTTATGCCCTTCAATTAGTGATTCTCATTATCAACGTTTCAAAGCTAAATTACAATTTTTGACTATTTTAAAAACATTTCGTGTCACTAATTATCACATTAACTCATCCATTTCGAAAAAGGTGCCAAATTTTACCGGTGTTTTTGGACCGATACCAACCACTTGTGGTTTTTCGAGGACTACCTGTTCCATCACATCAGATATTCCTCTATTTATTAAAATATATTCTAGCAGTTATCTTGCGTGGTTCCCAGAAGCTATCGATCGTCTTACTTCCGCTGTAAGGCCCAGTATTGTTTGTTTTGTGGTAGCGAGGTTGCCTTGTAATTTTTGACTTGAGTAAATCAACTACCTCTTTGATTTGTACTACAATCACTCTGGTATGTAATACGGGATTGTGGCCGAGTCTTATAATATATATAAAAAAGGCTCCCATTGTTGAATCGTTATAACCACCTTTTTTGTCTACTTCGTTTTGATTTAGGCTTACTAATTAATTGAAATATATTTACTGTACAATGAAATGATCAAATTTCCCCTCAAAAATACGTAGGTTTCCCATTAGTGCCCTCTTGTGATATGGAATCATGGATCAGATTATATCGTAAACAAATATTAGATTAAGATTTATTGTAAATTATGGAGCCAGGACTGCCCTGAGTTGAAGGTACTAGAATTAATGCTTAGGTTCGGACAGTACGTAATTTTTCTTAACAATAATTCTGGCATCTTAAGTCATGGATCGCGCGTGACCTTTGGTTCTGAATCAGTTGAACAGACATGTCTGTAATGTGCCTACTATTGTTCCTCATTAGTCTCCTCAGGCAGCGTTTACGGTGCATGTAACGATTACCTACTGAATAAATTCATTACTAAAGGCTGATGTAATAAAGTTTTGCCTTATAATTTATTGGAGCTTTTTTCTTCCCCATTTTTATTGTTTTATGGTAAAAATACCTATTTTTAATAAATCAATAGCTACTTTAATAAATTTTTAACATTAAAATTAATTTTAATTATGTTGATCGTAGAGTAAAGTAGTGATGGAATTGTTGAGGGGTCGATCAATGAAAGAAGTGGGTGCCAACGTTTCGGAGAATTTATTTCTCCATCTTCAGGGACTTTAAAATCGAATAAAAATGATGACAATATTGATATTTGAACAATGTGATTGACACTTAAAGTAACCAAAGAGAAGCTTGGATATTGGAATTTTGAATATAAAGAGAAGGTGTAGTTGATATATTCAAAAATATTCAAAATTCAAATTGAAGATATTCAAAATTCCAATATCCAAGCTTCTCTATGGTTACTTCAAGTGTCAATCACATTGTTCAAATATCAATATTGTCATCATTTTTATTCGATTTTAAAGGCTCCGAAGATGGAGAAATAAATTCTCCGAAACGTTGGCACCCACTTCTTTCATTGGTCGGCCCCTCAACAATTCCATCACTATTTAACATTAAACATTTACCTATTTATTTCAATTTATTTATTTTATTTTTTTATTCAATGTCTGCCATATTTTTTCGTACTTAATGGGGAATGATCATGTATGAGAAAATCAAATTTTTTCTGCTCTTCTATTGTTATTTGGAATAAAATAACACCGTTAATACAAAAGGGGTATTCACGGTTGAGTGCTAAGTTGTTAACGTGCTAAGTTGTTAACTTCGTCCTCAAAAAAATCATGAGGCACTCTAAGCTAACGTGTTAACATATTATCACGAATCTACGGGTGAAAGATTACCTCAAATCCATCCTTAAACTGCACTTCCAACTGGACGAATTTGTCTGTTTCCACCCTCGTCTAATTGGAACGAGGGTTGATGAACTTCCTCCTCTTTCCTCCTGACTCCATTTCCATCAGTCAAACGGGTCACAACGAAATAAAAACTTTAAAACACTTCAAACTACTAAAAAAACTACTACAAAAACGTCAAACTCGGCGTACCTATTTGAAGAAAACAGCTGGGCGTATGCCGCCATTTTGATTCTTCGTAAGAAACCTGATAACACAGATAACATGGTTGTTGTCGACGTTTACCACACCTCGGCTCAGTTAACTTAACACAATTGATAATGCACTTTGATAACATGTTTGTGACCGATTTTCTCCACGTTTAATAAGTTTAACACATTTAAATCTTTTTAACACTTCGACAACGGCTCGACCGTGAAGGCCCCCTAAGAAATAGTGTATCGTTCTGGTGTGGAGAAAATTCTGAATAAAAATCTCAGCTGTTTGAAAAACAGGCCTCATTCCGAGGGACCTTGAGAACCCAGTTACACGCCACACTAAAAGAATAACTGAAAGAGAATGTGCTGAGATCACACAGGGAGCAGTAAAAGAATAATTTATTTAAATATTGATTATTATTAATTATTTAATTCAATCGATTATCTAATTAAGTTATTTATATTCTCATTAATCTAGAGCTAAAACAGTGTTGCGTTTGGAGATTTTGTGTTTTCAGTTTTGTTTGGTTGACAGGAATGGACGGGTTTGGCCAATGACAGACGACACCCGTTTCAACGTAAATTTCCCGCCTTATTACAATAATGGAAATTTTAATAAATATTCTAGATTTTCAGATACATTCCTATTTTTGCTCTACACCTTCAATATTGTTTCTTTTAAGCCATTAATTTTCAGAAAAAAATTTAAAAAAAGATGATAATTCCCCATTACAGGGGGAGAAATCGGAAAAATCCGTTGATCTGACAACCCTGACCCAATGGGGAATTATCATCAATTTAAAAAAAAAATTTCTTAAAGAGAAGGCCCAGAAGAACCAGTAATGAAATCGTAAGGCAAAAATTGTGTAGCTGTAATTTTAGAAAATTTATTGAAATATTTGTAATTGTAACATGGCGGGAATGTGACGTCAAAAAGGATGTCTGTCATTGGCGAAACCCGTCCAAAATGCCAACTGAACAAAACGAAACACAAAGCCCACCTTTGTTCTGCTCCTGATTGGTGAAAATATAATTTATTTAATGAAAAAATTGATTGAATTAATTGTTAATTATTATTATTAATTATTTTTTAATCAATTATTCAAATTATTCCTACTCTTTTTTGGTTCAGTTCTTTTAGTGAGACATAGGGAAGGGTTTTTCAAGATCCTTTGGAATGCCCCTGTTATTCAAACAGCTGAGATTTTATTCCAAGTTTCCTCCACACCAGAACGATAAACTATTTTTCCTTTGTATTATCAGTGTTATTTTATTCCAAATAACAATACAAACGTAGAAAAAGATTTTCCCATACACGATAATTCCCCGTTGCTGACAAGGGATTTCTGGGATATGAACGGAAGCAAAAGACAGATGAATAGGCATTTAGAATTTTTTTATTTGAAACAAGTATTTACAAAATATTACTTTTTACACCTTACCATAATAGTACTTACCTACTCGTATTAACATATTTACACACTTTAAAATGGTTTAATTTGATTTTTCGTTGTTTTTCTTTACATTTTTCAGACAAGTGATATTTTAGTGTGAAATCAGGAACGTCTTTCTTTCGAGTTATCCTGAACAAACGAGGTTCAGAGGTTTGTCTAGAAGTACACTGTCAGGTTCATGTTTTCTGAAGCCTTCATCTCACCAATAGGCGTCACGCTGACGTCTGGGTCTATCTCCGTCTGAAACAAATTATAATAAATTGTGACGATAGTAGGACTGTGCGCCGTTTTTTATGAATTGCGTAGTTTGAATAATGTTAAATCTTCCCATGTGACCTTCAAATGTTGTAAAACTAATCAGCCAACTAAAGAAAGACTAACCTAATGTAAATTATAATTAGGGTTTTTTCATATTAGAATTTATAATAAGGGAAGAGGAATAAGGACAGGGAGACCACGAAACTCGTGAGTGGGTGGAAGGAGACATCCTATGCTCCCTGCTGGGAGTGCAATGCAACGCAACTTCTCCCAGTCTCCACCAGAGTGCAGGGCCTGACACGGAGTGTCAGACTCCCGCAGAAGGCATTACATAATGAAAGCCAACATGGATAGAACTGGATTTGATCTGGGCAGTGACCACTGAAAAAAGTCGTCCTGAATGAGGCACCATGGAAGAAGTAGAAGGTTCACTCAATGGAAAATGGCATGCTGGAAATCTGCCTTTTACAGTAACTCCATCTAGCGTAATGTTTGGGAACTATCACTAAATGGTCCATGAAAAATTTACTCTCGGGAGCTGGGTTCGAACCCTGAATCCCTATCATGCCAACTGAGAGTTGGGTCTATGTCCTCACGCTCTAACCGCCTGAGCCAGTCTGCCTTGTGTTGCCACTGTGAGAAACAAGGGGTCTCGACTTGCATGCTGACGATTCCTTTCGGAATCTAGGTTATTCAGGGTCTCGGCTGTTTCTTTTGATTAAAAGCAATCTTTTGGATATTCAATGATGGTGAACTAACAAATGATTCATAAAATAACAGGATGATGAAATATCCGAGGAAAAATAATATAAATTATCCATTATTAGTGAACTTAGGTTAACTTATTAAGTACCTAACACTGATATTTTTGAAAGAAGGGAAATTTTGGTAGGTAATTCATTTTATTGTTACATTTTAGTATATTATATGATAATAATGTAATACTTAATCCAGAATTGTGAATTTGAGAAGCTACTAAGAGTGGTAGGTTGACGGAGCACTCTAGCAACAACTGCTGGTTGAACTGTCTAGTTCTAAAAGATTACGCCAGATGGAGTTATAGTAAAGGCAGGCAGATTTCCAGCATGCCATTATTTCCTATTAAGTGAACCTTCCTTCTCCTTCTTCCATGGAGGCACTAGTTGAGACAAATCTCCCTGTTGGAAATTGGGCCCATTGGGTTGGATAAAAACAGGCTAATATTTTGTCTGCCGTTTAAAGTTAGATAAATCCAATCTAACTACCATAATGAAAATCAAGGGCTACCAAACATCCTCCTCCTGAGCGAACTAAATCACTCGCGACGCAGTTGTGGAAAACCATTTCAATAAAAATAAAACGGAGTTAAATAGAAAAAAATTGTCTATTTCCACGAAAATAATGAGTTACAAAGTTAAATTGATTTCGACGGTTAGGCCATCATCAGTAACAAACAATAACTGAAGGTACATCAGAAAGAACACAGCTTATATAGTCACAGGAGAAAGGGAGCTTTAATCCCATTGGTCAACAAAAGTGAAGGGGCTGAGAGGAATACCCAATCACATTCAAGCAAAGTGAAAGGCTTGGAAGGGAACCCCCCCTTTCACTTCTCTCAGCCATTAGGATTCAAGTTCCCTTTCAAGCCTTTTACTTTGCTTGTACGTGATTGGGTATTCCTCTCAGCCCCTTCACTTTTGTTGACCAATGGGATTAAAGCTCCCTTTCTCCTGTGACTATATAAGCTGTGTTCTTTCTGATGTACCTTCAGTTATTGTTTGTTACTGATGATGGTCTAACCGTCGAAATCGATTTAAATTTGTAACTCATTATTTTCGTAGAAACAGACAACGTTTTCCTATTCAACTCCGTTTTCTTTTTATTCCTTCTGAGCAGTCACTTCATCACCATAACTGGGGATTTCAACTTCATTTTTTCCATCGGCAGTTCGGCACAGGAAAAATTTCTACTCCATCCATTCTATCTCATTTCTCATCATCCAGGGACTAGAATTCAGACATCCATTCAAACTCAGAACTTCAGGAGAACCTCCGCATCCAGAACTTCATAATCCTTTTTTTTTTTAATATCTTAAATCTGTCTTGTTACTCTATTTTTTGTACTATTCTTATACAATCTACCTTGGTAAGTTAGAAAAAAAACCAACCAAAACAAAACCTAATGCAAAAAATTAAAGAATCAGGTTCAATGATTCTTTAAGAAACAATTTCAGAGGGTTACCTATAAGGGGAGGTTTGGAGACCAACTAGTCACTTGCAAATTGATCCTGGTTTTTTCGCAAATTGTTATTTTTTTGTAAAAGTGACTAAAAGATCACTATTTCTGAAAATCGCATTTAAGAGGTGAGGCGTTCTTCCTTCTAACGGCAAAACACTACACCTCCTTAGTGGGACGCAATATCAAATGTTATTCTACCTACCTTATTGCTGTGTGGTGAGTCGCTTTCATCGTCCCAGCTCAGTTTTTTGATAGTTCGTGGAATCGAGCCAGCAGGCCAGACTCTGTTGGTCAGCGAAGCTCCGTTGGACGACGGGACGATCTGACTGGGGATTTGAGGTGGGGAGGGGGCTGCAGTCTTTTTGGGAGGTGGTCCGGGGGGCACTCTGCCGTTGTTTGTCCGAGACATGATGCCTGGAGGAGAGAAGAATGGGAAAATACGTTGATAAGTTAAATTTAATGGAAAAACGCTGCAAATTATTACACAAAGGTTTATTAT
>JAEMON010000006.1:31859109-31869664 GCA_030264115.1 Lygus lineolaris
AGGGGGTTTTGAAAATTAACGATTAATTTTACGCCATTTATATCGTGACGTGAAGGGCGTGAAAATTGATCGCGAAACTTCTAAAAGTGATGATTGGTCGCAAAGGTGCGATATTTCGCCGTGACGGTTGGAAAAAACTGGAAACGTCCTGTTAATCAAAATGATAAAACATAGAACATGCTTTAGCAAATTTCTTGATTGTCTGCCCACTGATTTGGGTCTCTCAGTCGTCTTCAGCAGCCACCCGGGACCTCGACTTCCCTTTCAAATTTCAGCTTTGTAGGTTGAATACAGAAGGAAACAGCTCTGGACCTCATTCAGCTGACCAAGGGACTGTTGTTCAAGTTGAACAGGGCCCCAGGGGCCAGAGCCTCCCTTTCTAATTTCAGCTTTGTAGGTTGAATACAGAAGGAAACAGCTCTGGACCTCATTCAGCTGACCAAGGGACTGTTGTTCAAGTTGAACAGGGCCCCAGGGGCCACAGCCTCCCTTTCTAATTTCAGCTTTGTAGGTTGAATACGGAAGGAAACAGCTCTGGACCTCACCCAGCTGACCAAGGGTCTGTCGTTCAACTTGAACGGACCCCCAGAGCCTCTCTTTCTAATTTCAGCTTTGTTGGTTGGATATGAAAGGGAACAGCTCCAGACCTCACTCAGCTGATTAAGGTTTTGCCGTTTATCTTCAGCAGACCTTCAGAGCCTCCCTTTTCATCAGACTAATTGAACAATCAGAAATTTACTAAGATTCATTCTTTGAAAGCTAGATGCAAGAGAGCGGAGTTCCAAACGTGAACCAATAGAGCGCGGATCTGAGGACCATCTCCAGCATTGCTAGGCAGCATGAGATGTTGAGAGAAGTTGAGAGCTTTCCAACGAATGGTGAACGATTTTTGTTCGATGACAACTCCGGGAGTTACACTTTTTAAGCAAGGGAATGTTTGAAAGTGTAAATCATTAGAAACCATGAGCCAATGAAGACGATTGGGACCTTCGCAGGGAGACCTATCTTGCCAATGCGGACTATGTGAGGAAGATGAGAACATTGCCTCTTACCTCCTATTCGAGTGTCCCGCACTCAAAGCAAAACGATTCAGAGTATTTGGTAGATAGAACCTGGGGGTAATGCATCGGCAAGCTACCTACTTAATAGAGGGAGGTAACTCAATGGTTTGTTTTACTCCTCCAATCTATTAGATTAGAAGAGGTAATGGTCCTCAAGTCTAAAGGATGAGCTCAAGGGTAACCCTCCGCACATAAGCCATGTTTTCGGTGGGGCAGAGGGGGTCCGACTCCTCCTCAGTCCCTGAATATAATCTAATCGTGACATTATTTCAGTCGGTCTGGGGTATTAGGTCGTGGATAAACCATGTTTCATGCTAGAATAATATAATAGGTGGTATTATCAATTGGAAACGAACTCTAATCCGGTTCCAATCCGTAAATAGTATGTCTAAAGCAAAACTTACTTGACGAGGGGGTATTCCTGTGTCAGTGGCAACTGCGACCAGGTGAACTGTGCTACTATTGAGTGCAGCAACATCCGTAATTCTTATAATGCCATCTTGATCAATGGAAAACATCCTACAAACAGTTAAAAAAATACGAAATTATGTAGGTAATCGCATGAGTATTACGTAAATCAACAACACATCTAGCTTGCCGTCCATCGCACTTCTCTAATAGGTACTGCTGAAGGAACCAAAATTAACGAAATTCTACATCTGAGTTGGGAGTGCGATACACATACCTAGGTACCTTCTTACATTGTACATATCTCGCTGGAGCATCAACCATTGGACCTCAACCTTCCTAGAGACTTTAGCATCGCTTAGGAAATCACTGTTTGTGGGTATTGTACATTAAGGCGGCTCCACACATGCGGTATTCACCGAGCACATAGCCTATGCTCGCCTATATCCTAGTGGTGTGGAGGGTCGCTCGGTGTTTGCCGAATGCCAAATATTCGTGCTCGGGGATGCTCTGGCCAGTGTTGGTTTTTTCCCCACTTCAAAGGAGACGAATATTCGCCAAGTAGCGAGCATCTGCCCTGCTGCACACATGCGGGTCGCACAGGGCTGATCATCGGGGTATTTTTCTGTGAATCACATCGTTCTCCATCCTCTTTCTAGTGTGATTCACATTGTTATTTTTCTTGTTTTGTGTCCTCCGTTCATTTTTTCTCCGAGTTTATTTGACGTTATTACCCACTCTATTTTGTACAATTATTGAACTTGATGAAATGGATTGGCCAAACGAAGTTATTTTGAAGTTTTTGGATCTATACAAGTCGGACAAATTGATTTGGAATACGTCTCATCCAAATCACAAGATTTGGCCCGGGACGAAGTCCGAATGTGTGGAGCATAAGCTCACCACTCGCCGAGTACCTACCTGGGCAAGTCATCGAGTTGCTCGGCGAATGCTGCATGTGTGGAGCTGCCTTTATACGTATTAGGGCATACAGTACAGCACAATTCTAAGAACAGCTGTACTCGTCGCTGTACAGCAACACACTGACAACGAGAAAAAACAAAAGTTTGTAGTCGTAGACGTATATTATATTTTTTTGAGGTACAGCGACAGAGAATCACCTCAAATAAATTGCATTCTTTCTTTTGAAGCACTCGAAACTACAAAAAACCAATAGGGGAAAACTAATGGGAGGAAAACAAACTACAGAGGGGTGTGAATCACAGGATTCCAGATGGGGTGGCGGGGAGGGGTGCGCACTGAGCAGGGTTGGGTATCCCAGAGAAAAGGTACACCTTTGACCTTTGTACTCGGCAGTAAACACTCCCACTGTGGTTTGAGGGCCCTGCAAAAGTGTGAATCACAGAAAACGCGGAGGGTGCTGTACCAGCGGTACAGCTGTATTTTGAGGTGCTGTACCTTGGTACAGCAGGAGGACAAAAAAGGTGCTGTACTTGCTGTACTACAGCTGTACCAATTGCTGTACTGGATTCCCTAATACGTATACATCTTCTGGGGATGTATTCTGGGAATAATTCTAATAATCCTGTTTGGTTTTTGGTAGCGGAAAATAGATTATATAATTATCTCTGCCCTTTCTACACCGCACAAGCCTGTATTCAACTCTGATAGCTGAGTTATAGTTACTATACATATCCACGATCCACCACAGGGGCAGAAATGGCATTATTTCTGTTTTCTCTGATTCCATTTTTATCCCAACTGGCTATACTAGTATTTATCGACGAATGTGAGCTGATTTTGGCGTTTACCTGGCAGCGGATCCTTGAAGACTGAGAGTGACCTTATCTCCACGATCTCCATCGGCAGCTTCTACCATTCCGACTGGGACGGTCTCGCCCACACCGAGATCGTTCTGGTTGTTCAGCTCGGGCACGAAAAATTCGTACTGAGGAAACCTGAATCGGGGGTCCCAATCGTTCACGTTCAGCACCGTTATGTTAACGGCTGCACTAGCATTCTGAGAAGAAAAAAACCTTGTCAAGAATAGGAAGAAAATCAAGAAAATTGGTTATTATCAGAGTCTGAACCTGTCTCATATGTTTGATACCTACAAATATAATGATAGATAGGTAAGTCTAATGCCCACAATAGAGACAAGCTCCTCAATAGGGACAGAATTTGAAAAAACGAAATTTTGTCTGCCCCCTAAGGTAGTGTGCTGTACTAAAATTCTGACTTCCGTGCGTAAACAATGAAGAATGAACGGAATGTTCGTTGAAGAAGGAGAAGAATTCTGCCTTCCGCAAAATCTGTGACTGATAACGCTTATCAACTCCCAAATCATATTTTTCAAAACACTGAACACTTTTTCTGGAGCTCCCCTAAACACATTTTTTGGTAGGTAAGTCCTCGAATTTATTTATGGTTTGCTAAGGTTTGTACGGGAGAAACGCAGTCGCCAAATTTCAAAAATGTTGTTTCCGCGAATCACAATGTTTATCTTGTTTCAGAAGGTCATAATTTGAGTCCGCAACAGGGACACGCACTTTTTCGTCGGTTTATCATCAATAATGACACTAATTTGTTTTCAAAAGCCTCGGTGTCAGCTGGCACCTCATAGCGACCCTTTTTATGTTGTTTGCATCATTTCCAGGTGTAGAACGATGCCATTGGAGGCGCCAAGGGTCCAGCCACCCTTCGTCCAGCGTTCTAATTGACCACTAGTGTTACTAGGTAATGAGTTAAGAAAAAATATATTGTTTTAACGTTTTTGGAACGAATAATTATTTTAAAGAAATACCTTGTCCCCATTGAAGAAATGGAAGATTTGAATAAGTTTTTGGCGAAAAACACGTCGTGTCCCTATACCCGAACCTATGAGCCTGAATTGGGACACTTTTTGACAATAAAAAAAATATGAGGGAAAATATTTTTTCACGATTTTGTGACGTCATTGTGTCTGGAATCCAGTGAGGAACTCATTCCAATGATTGAAAACCAATTTCTGTATACTGGATAACCTATGAAAACCTCTAAAACCTGTCCCTATTGCGGGGTCCTTGACGATAAAAAAGAAATAACTAGGTACCTACCTACCAACAAAATCCATCAACCTTCCTTCAGAAAGCCTTCAGGAATGGGAATACCTACTATTTTGTTGTCGGTCTAGTGATAGGTAGGTAGGCACCTGATATTTCAAAACTGATAGACTTACCATCGTCCCATCAGTGGCATACACTTGGAACAGGTATGTGTCTTCCGTCTCGTAGTCCAAATGCTTACGCAAAACGATGTCTCCGCTTGCCAACACGCTGAACATGTCTTGGAAATTATCCAAGTAGTATCTTATCCGCTGAAACAATAGATTGATTCAATTCACTATCCACAGGTATTCGCTTTACAACTATTACAAGTAGGAAACCAGTGTGAAAACTTTGGACTTTTGTTCTGAACAACCACTTCAACCAACCACCAATGGGGAATTTCCATCGATTTTTAGTCGTGTTTTCAACCACGAACGATTTTCTCTTGTAGTGGTCGTTTCTGTTACAAGAGCCGCTCCAGTTCTTTTGAAACAGCTTAGTTTCTTGTTCTTGAAGCGTCATTGTCGCTGAAGCTGTTATTTTGGAACAGCTTCTCTGAAACTGTTTCTTGCAGGAAAGAAGCTGTTTCGTTTCCTAAATTGAGCAGAAACGCCCATCCCTAAAATGTAATAGCCGGAACTGCCAATTGTTGTCAATGGCAATCGATCTATCACTAAAATAAGCACTGTCGGGACAGCGATACCTAATGCAATGTTCTCTCGGTGGACATGAAAACGTGGAATTTGATTATGATTACCTTATCACGGTGTCTGTTGGTAATAACAGTGAGCAAAACGCTGTTCAACGGAACGTTTTCCAAAACCCCGGCGACGTAGTGGCTTTGCAAGAACTGGAGTTCCTTGTACGACGTCCCAGGACGACTGACAGTCAGAGTAGCCAAGGCGTATCGATCCGCGTTGTCATTTTGGGTAGCCTATAGGTAACGAATTTGAAAGGATAAATATAAGAATTGTGCTCAACAGTAGTAGGTATGAAAATGTATGTAATGACAGAAACTTCTATGTAGGTAGAGCTACATGGACGATAGAGTGTTGGCTTGCAATTATTAACCTTGACAACTAAAGTAGCTGGTTGAAGAAGTTCATCC
Organism: Lygus lineolaris; assembly: GCA_030264115.1. Taxonomy (NCBI): domain Eukaryota; kingdom Metazoa; phylum Arthropoda; class Insecta; order Hemiptera; family Miridae; genus Lygus; species Lygus lineolaris. The sequence continues at coordinate 31,864,734 of JAEMON010000006.1, forward strand.
TCGGGGACTCTTCGCCTAACTGATACTTGTCCAGTGATTTTATCGATCTCGAAATACTTGTAATCAGATCCCTCTGAAAAACAGAAACATGCCTTTTTATTAACTGAGGGGTAGGCAATATTAAGATCAACCAAACAACAATGCAAAACATGGAAGGGTTCACGGAAATGCTGCACAATATATTACACAACGGTTTGCAGTGGTGTAGCAAGCTGGGAGGCACCAAATTTAGTTTTTGCTGACGGTTTGTAATATTTGTCTGTATAATATTATCACCAATCTGCACACATCACAGTTGTTTAATCCATTGTCAGCAATCAACATCGGCAAGGTAATAACAACTATCGTTGGTAGTAAAAATTTTTTTTAAAATGAATATTGTTCCTTCTTGATCGATTACAAAGGTTCATTCGTTGAAACGAATCGTGGAATGACAGAATTGTAAGTTTTCAAGGAATTATTATAGTCACCTGAGTTGAACGAAAAGAATACTGGAGATTTGATACCAAGATCCTGATCGTACGCTGAGATTTCTCGAGGTTGTATCTTCAATTTGGTGCCCTGTAGGATAGAAACGGGCATATCTGAGAAAATCAATAGGTAGGGGGAAAAGCGGGGATAAAATCATTATTTGTTTTGTACTAGAGATCCAGTATTCGGTGACTAACAGTGATGAAAGTCAAGCCTTTCAATACTTGAGTAGGTAGGTACCTACCTAGAAACATGTTGGGCGTCTATTATGTCGTTAAAACATTAAATTTTGTAGTTTTCAGCCATTATTGAGCAAACTTTTATCATGAGTACCTACCATGAATCAACCAGTTAACGATCACAGATCATCATGATTGACTTTTGCATATTCCAAAGAGATACCTGTTAGGTAGAGAACACTATCTTCAATGTTTTTACCTCGTCAGCCTGATCGGGAAGAATAGCCGAGTACCGCTCATCTTCGAATTTCGGGTTCTGGTCGTCGGCGTCAATTACGTTGACGGACAACAGCGTGTCGGTGTATTGCGGAGGATTCCCTTGATCCTGAAACATTGAAAGCACGATGTAAGGACGGGATTTGACGAATCTCGTCTTACTTATTTATTTTCCCTATTTGAATATAGGTATTAGTTCAAGTAGGAGTTGTAATTTAGCGGTTCTGCCCAGTCAAAAAGGACCTACTCGGAAGTCATTTGGACCCCCGGGACTGTGTGCTTAGAAAGCTGGATGCTGAGGCAGAAAAGCATTCACGTGGTAAGGCAGGTGGGAGGGCATTCAAAATGACCTGATCAAGATAGCCAGAAATCTACAAATCACAAACGTAGGTATCCAGTTTGTTACCTACACATAATGATCTACTATAACATTTTTTCTGGCATCAATGATCGACGAAGATTTACTCATAACGAGCGAGTATTTGGGATATTTTGCAACGAGAGTCACTGTTTGCTCCTCCATGGAACAGCTCTCAGGAGCAGCCTCATGCGGGAGCACTCAGTCACCCCTTCCCTCTTCCTAGTCAACCTTCCCTCTTCCTAGTCACCCATTCCCTCTTCCTAGTTCACCCCTTCCTTCTTCCTAGTCACCCCTTCCCTCTTCCTAGTTCAGCCCTTCCCTATTCCTAGTCATCCCTTCCCTCTTCCTACTTCACCCCTTCCCTCTTCCTAGTCACCCCTTCGATCTTCCTAATCACCCTTCCCTCTTACTAGTCATCCCTTCCCTCTTCCTAGTCATCCCTTCCCTCTTCCTAGTTCACCCCTTCCCTCTTCCTAGTCACCCCTTCCCTCTTTCTAGTCACCCCTTCCCTCTTCCTAGTTCAGCCCTTCCCTATTCCTAGTTCATCCCTTCCTAGCCATCCTTTGCCTCTTCCACGATCGACATAAGTACATAGCTCTTGATACTGTTAAATATGTTTCCCTTACCCTCGTCATTCAACTCTCAAAGATCGGTATTTCCTACATAATCCTCATTCCCTCTTTAATATTCAAAGCTCGTATTTATAGGAGAGCCTACTCGTATTTATAGGAAAATGAAAGCCGAATCAATAATCATTTCTTGTGTTATTCAACAATTCCTTCCTCCTTGCCGTAGGCTCAGTAGCTTGGAATTCGTAGGCGAAACAAATAGGTAGGTACTAGGTATTGTGACCCCTTCTGGGTATATTACTCCACACACCTAAAATTTATGCAAAATATTAAATCTCTAACAGTGAATCCCAGGGGATCACTCAATCAGGGGATCATTTCAATAACAAACTACATGATTATTATTTTTGAAATACCATTCGTCCAACTACATTCCAGTTGGACATTGATGGAAACGAGAACGCAGGCAATGTTCATTGAACTGTTTATTATTTTTTTCCAGTAAGTTTAATTGCTAAAAGGATATTCAACTAATCTACAACATTAGACTATTTGGTAGCGTTCCTTCCAACCTACCTACCTACTCTTGTATCTTTATCATGGTTTTCGCTCTTCCGGAAAAAAACTTTAATGAAGTAATCTATCTTACGAATATTTTACATGTTACCTAAATATAGATCAATTTTCCACTTACCTGTGCCCTTATGGACAAAGTGAAATTTGGCAATGTTTCGTAGTCCAACGGTTTCCTTAAGACTAGCGTTCCCTCCAGACCATTCACGAAAACAAAATGATCCTGGAAAAATAACACGTTATATTAAACTTCAAATAAGTAGGTAAGTACCCACACCTAAACTAGATGGAAACAGGTTTACAAGACACTAGATACCTACATCCTATCACATCTCGTACATCTCTTTGTAGGATTCAATAGTAGTTGCTTGCTTCCCTACTTCATCTATCCTATAGAGTTTGTCACAAAAAAGAGCAAAAGGATGATCTACCAACTATACTAACTTAATTATGTTAGGTAGCTACCTGAATCCGATACTTCCTACACCCAAAAAATTACAAAATTCCTATAGGAATAATACAATTCGATGAAAAGAAAATGAAATGTTGGTGTTTTTCAGGCCATCCACTCCAAACTTCAGGAATCGCCAAATAATCGTGGCTACGGTATTGATGAGCTGGTTTTGGTCTCATTCGACGCAAAATAGCGTCTAGTCTAGTTATTGCTCAATTTTTTTTTTCACCTTCTGAGTGTAATATTTCCTTGACAATATTCAAATATAGTGTCAAAAAACCTTTAAAATGAGTAAAAAAACGACGATTTTGGTAGTTTTTCGGCAATAATATTGAGAAGAGGCGTAGGCGTTTTCAGAGATAAATTTACAGTAAGACTAGTAGGTACTCTTTGATTTACAAAAATGTATAAAGTTGGAAAAATGTTCCTAGTGATTCCCTCGACAATGCAGGCTCTTTCTCTATCTTCGACGTCTACGTGAAACATAAGGACGCCACTTTAAATTTTTCAAATCGATGAATAAAAAAGATCTATTTCAAATTATATTATTCTTGCACCGTGATCTAACTTAGATTGATGTTGTGCATTACGTGTAATATGTAATGATATTATTTACATCTACTACTGTCCATCTGATTCGTCCGTTAGGACGATGAGGATTCAAAATTTAATTTGCTGTGCCTACATTTCAATTTCACATTATTTTTTAATATTATGATCAGTGACAGTTTTAAAGTATGTGACTATCCTGGAAGATGGATTCTTTTTTGTAACAAGAAAACCTCATTTGTAAAACTTGAGAAATTTTTGAGAAATTGCATTTGACTTGACAATTATTCCACTTGTTCCCATTTTAGTCTACGTTCGGAGGGGATTTAAGCTAGTGTTTCGTGCTGCGTACTCATTACGCACTGCGTAATTATCAACCTTGTGAGTGTAAAGCCATCTTTCTATTACTTGCAGCTAGGTACCTACTTAAAATTAATTCTGTTTCTTTTTTGTGGGGCTCTTCGTACGTAGTAGGATGTATAAAAACACTTTCTAGTTTTTTTATGGGGGAAGTAAACGGCCTTTCTCTGGTTAATTGGTTTTATTGGCCAACTGTAAGCTACTAATGACAGTTGGTCAATAAAACCAATTAACCAGAGAAAGGCCGTTTACTTCTCCCCTAAAAAAACACCCCACCTACAATAGATGGGCAAATCCAACCAAGAAGAGTTTCTTTTAAGGATTTCCCGAAATACCAGATACCTTCTTACTGTATTGGTGGTCGTGATTGTGCTGATAAAGGTACTTACTTCGGGTGTAAATGTGCTGGTAGGTACTTGGTTCCGGTTGAAACTCACCGAGTTAGGCCCTGGGAGAACGGTGTACTGTACAGTCGAGAAAGGTCCCTGTTGGTCCTTGTCTCTCGCCCTCACCCCTTGCAATACTCTCGTGCCCACGACGGTAACCTTTGACACAAGCCACAACAATGTTAAGAAACATCATAGGCGTCGGAACTAAATAGAACCCAAAAACGCTGCAAATTATTACACAACGGTTTATTATTTCTGTATAGATCGCCCATCTACAAAGACCTATTGACATAAAATACCCACCTACCGCGAGGTTCACAATCATCTCTTGGCGACAATGAGTAGGTACCTTCTCGTAATTATTATTATCGGAGAGTTGTATCATTCATTCTTAATGAAATTCTTAAAGTAATAATAAAGTAATCTTTAACAAGACATTTTGAATGAGCTAGAGAGGTAGAGCGGGTAGAAAAAACGCTGCAAATGATTACACAACGGTTTATTATTTTCTGTATAGATCACCCATCTACAAAGGTAGGTACCTTCTTGCAATTATTATTATCGGAGAGTTGTATCATTCATTCTTAATGAAATTCAGTATGATGGTGATACAAAATCGGATCCCACATCGATGTATCGTTGCCATCCCTATTGATGAATAATGCTGACCTTATCCTTGAAAATAAATCATTGGTACAGCATTGAAAAAAAAAAGGAAGCTTCTGAAAGTAAACAACAAACTTGGTTCGG
>JAEMON010000006.1:31878822-31891582 GCA_030264115.1 Lygus lineolaris
CCAGGTTTTCAAGGTTTTCCAGACCCGTAGCAACCCTGACCACCGGACGACGGCAATGCCAACAGAATGGGAGAGAGCAGCAGAATGTTGAGCCATGAGTAATTGCTTAGAGCGCAAAGACCCAGCAGTTGTAAACAGGCGAGAGAGATAAGGGGGAGCAACTCCCTTTAAGAATTTAAAAATGGAACAAAGCAAGTAACATCATCATCATCACATCATTACTAGTTTCATGTAACTAGTAATGCTACAATTAATTAAGTAGCGCACCGTAATGTGGGGTTACATGCTCCCGCCTTTTAATATTCGAAATGAAGCGAATGCATGCATTGAATTCGACAGTGAGCCGCTTTTGAGCATCACATCGGAGGTCAGCACTGAACACTGAAGGATCAAGTTCATGACAAGATGTCTCTTGACATTAACAGAAATGAAATGCTTGAATGGTTGCATAAGAGAGAGGGCATAATAAGTGTTCTTTAACAAGGATGTTGGAATTTCACAGGTGAGGTGACAATGCACGGACAACTCCTGCTGATCACCAAACTATCCTGTGCAACGCACGGGTCTACCAGCTAGTCCTCAATATCATGAGACAATAGCATAACCTGTGAGTGAGGCGGTAGGTATCAAGTTATGACCCTTTGAGAAGGGCGATGTGCCTGGGCGACTCGGGAGGCAGGTGTGTTCTGTGCAGGAACCGTACTTCCTCTTTCTTCCTCGCTTAGCGTGTGATTCATTCAAGTACATCAACCGACAACCTGCCAAGTGCTCTTTCAGGGAAGCTCCAACTAAGAATTCCTAGACTGCACGTAACAACTAGTGCAATAAACCTTAAATAGCGTACCTTACAACGAAAAATCTTCTTTTTTTTGCTCTCAGGGTTTAAACCTCGAGCCTAGGTATCAATACTAGGTTTGTTCCAACTAAAAGTAGCAATTCAAATAACATCCAGTTTACCTATAAAATTCGAATAACCTCAAGGTTGTTTCTCAAATGTTGGACTTGAACATTTTTCAATACCTATCTTCGAACTGAACATTTTAGTTGGAACAAACCAGAGGAGTATCAGGTTTCCTTGTACTCAACTCAACTCGCCATATATCAAGTTGAGAGCTTGAGACTTTTGTTGGGCTTAAATATTTTTCATTTTTGTTTTTTCATTTTTTTCATTTTTAATGTTTCGATTTTTTTTGTTATTTTTTGTTTTTTGATATATTTTTTTATTTTTTATTTTTCATTTTTCATTTGACATTTTTACATTTTTCATATTTTAGAGAATTTCCGAAGAAAATGAAGCTATTGCAATGGCTTCAAAATGGTTGTAATGCAAATTGTTGACAATTTTTTCATGGAAATCCGTTTCAGACCATTCTAAAACGATTCCTGAAATTTAACACTTTTTCATAAGTAGGTACATATATATTTATTTAAGTATTATATATGTGTCACTCCAGACTATATATGCCAGAGAAATCGAGATAAAAAATCCAAAAAATTTTTAAATGTCAATAATATCAAAAGACAGGATGAGTTCGTTGGCAGAATTTTTGGAGTACTCCAAGGGGTCAAATTTTGAAAATTTAGTTTCAAAAATCGCTAAAAAATGTATTTTTTGAGGTTTTTGGTGTGAATTACCATCCTAAGCATAGGAACATAATATGGTATATTCGGAATCAGCGTGAAATTTCCTATAAGAATCACCCACAAAATCGGTTAAAATTATTCTTTGAAAATTCACTCATCAATTCATGCTCCATGAATGTAACTTTTTTGTACATTTTTTCATTTTTCATTTTTGTTGGGCTTTTTCAATACTTGCCTTTTTTCAATACTTGCATTTACTTTATACTTGCCTATCTTCGAACTGAATATTTTAGTTGGAACAAACCAGAGGAGTATCAGGTTTCCTTGTGTTCACCTCAACTCGCCCCATTTCAAGTTGAGAGCAACTTGATCCGGCAGTTGGTACAGGAATCCAGTTCTTATCAGTAAGGTAAGTTGTGCACAAACAAGTTAGAAGAAACAGAGAATATTCAAGTTGAATATTATTCACAAGAGTGTGCGCAGGTTCTGCGAACCTAAATTATTCGAAACTACATAGGTATATTTCCCAATCTCAAGAAACATAATTATCACAGAAAATGAACTTTTGTAAATTTTGATTCACAAATAGGCATATCTAATTCCGTCGTACATGCGTTAATGAATGATAACATGATCATTGATAAAAATTTAAGAAAAATAAAATAGGGCCGGTCTAAGAAAATGGAAACAGGGAATACAATACACAACAAATCCCATTAATTAAAGTACCTACTACCTAGTTTCTTTTCATAGAGATCCCATTGTGCATTTAGCAACATAGAGAAGAGATTTAGACGATTCTCGGGTTTTCCATAATCAGTTCACCATGAAACGCTGATAATTTATAAAACTTCCTTGTGACAAAAAAAAAGTGTTCATCAGTTTTGGAGGACTTCGGCTTTTTTCAGTTCATTATATATATTCAACATTTATTTGGTTCCCTGGGGAAGGTAATGGAATTTCGACTCATTTGCGAACGATTTGGTATGCATTAAATGGAGAGGATGAGTATTTGGTGGACGTTTCTGAAATATTTTGTGTAGGTATAGTGGCTCAAGTATGATCAACTATGTCGGCATGTAGCGATGCAAAATCGGTCGCCAACGATCGATTTTGAGAATCGTTTCTCAATCGAAAGCTTAAAATCGAATACACCAATCAATCGGGAGAAAAAAATCAATTTTTCAAGAACCTTATTTAACTTTTTCTTTTTAATGAAAAAAGAGAAAAAAGTCCCAGACAGAGCGAAGAGTGAGTTAATGAGCGAATTTTCAAAGAATCATTTTAACCGATTCGGAAATCCCGATTCTTATAGGAAAGTTCACGCTGATTCCGAATATACCATATTTTGTTCCTATGTTTAAGATGGTAAGCAATTTACACAAAAACCTCAAAAAACGCGTTTTTTTAAGCGATTTTTGACTCTAAATTTTCAAAATTTGAAAATTCGCGTACTCCGCCAATTCCGGCCAACGAACTCATCCTTTCTTTTGATATTATTGACATTTTGACATTTTTTCGGATTTTTAGCTCGGTTCCTCGGTCAGATATCGTCTGGAGTCACACATCATATAGGTATATAAATATGTATACATATAATGAGTTCCGTGTGGTCTGTCGTTGGAAATTTACTAGACCATCTAGTAATAGTAGGAATAAAGAGCTGAACCGCAAGCCAAATACTGCTTTCGCTAAAATACAAAACAAGGTTGAGAATCTGAAGGAGGTAACGGTTGACCACCGAAGAAGAACTGGAGCGCTAAAGTTACGCGCCGTTTCTGAAAGGGAAAACAGAAGAGATAAGCAATGTTTAGCATTACTTTTAAAAGTAGTACTTGGGGCAGGATTTATAGACGGTCCTCGAGTGTCAAGGATACCTTGAGATGGTCTCCTCGAAATTTGGAATACGGATTCAGCTTAAAGAATCCTTGAAAACCATCTGAAGGTCTCCTTGAAACTCGAGGACCGTCTTTTAAGATTCTTGGATCTAACTGACTGAATATGGAGCGCCGCAGAACAATAATTAGGATGGTTTGTTGGTTGGTATAGTGACCTACCCACCTATAATTGTTCGATACGATATATTATAAGTAATAGGGATGAGGGATGTTCAGAGTTATTTTGTTTGTTATACATCATATTATGTACATATATCATGTACATGTACCTATCCAAACGATAGATCTCAGTGAGAGCTTTCGTAGAAAGTGTTTGGATACCAACTCGACTTAGGTTGCTATACTCAACCGGTTTCAGCAATATATAGCTGTAGAAATATATTATTTCTTCCTAGGTTTAGAGCCAAGATACAGAAATCCTTCTCTTGATGATACAAAATGATGGCTGAAACGGGCTTAGAACAATAAGAAGCCGAAACTCAACTGGAATTGGTCATTTTCACCAACGCCATATACCGAAATTATTATTTTATAGTTGTTTCTGACATGACATGATGGTTTCTGGGTATGCTACCTTCATCTGTCAACTTCTTCTACACTCTGGTGTGATACAGGTGGTATCTACTCTTATTATTATTTCTTTAACCAATAAATGTATACCTAGCATTTTTATTCAATTACTTTCCAGCATTTCTGTAGGCAAAATTCTTTCTTCTTTCCTCTTCTATTTCTACTCCATGATCCCCTCACTATCTTCCCTTCGTTTTTCTGTCTTCCATGTTATCACAACTCCTTCAATCTCTTCCTCTCCATTACCACTACGTGATTTATTATTTTTTCGTTTTGAGTTAGATAGGTATATCATTTGGTATTATTGATTTTTTGTTCTTGTTTTTTAATTTGTTTTACTATAACACCTTATTATTAGGTAAGACATTCAACATTAAGGTTCTAGTGAAAGTGTTATTACGTGCGAGGTGGGATTTTGTCCTATGGGTAATAAAGATATTATTATTATTAGGCAGTTTGCAGTCTCGCGTAATCCCTAAGCCATGATAAAAACGTCTGCCAAGTTGGTCGGGCAGTATAGCTTCCTCACTTTTGTAACATGAACGTATAGACTCAGTCAGTGAACATTTCAACGAAATTGGTAAAATAGTTTCGGAGTTAGCCTATGACAATAAATTTCAAGTTTGCGCACGCGCAGTAGCTATACTCATCCAATTGGGCGAAATTCATAGGTAATTGTCTTGGAGTCAGCCCACAACTACCATTCGAAATTGAGCGAAACCTGTCATTAGGAACTGAGATACAGAGGTTTCAGGAAATTCACGTTTGCGCTTGCGCTCACGCTACTAGCCGTCCGAAGGCGATGAAATTCATAGGGGACCGTCACGGGGATAACCCGCACAAGCCCTGAAAATTTCATTAAATTCGGACCACATCTTCATATAGTTTTGCCTGGGACAAGGAATTGACCACAGACAGACTGACAGACGGACGGACAGACAAACAGACACGGAACCAAAAGTGTTCAGAAAGCTCTAAAACGTAAAAAGCAAGTGGAAATTTTGATTTTGGAGGACAAACATTTTTTTTATTTCTTGCACGAATACATAGCTTCCTACCTTCGGTAGTGAGGAAGCAAAAAAATATTACATTTTTCGAAGCTCGGCAGCACAGGCGTTGTTTCCGTTTTGACCGTAAAGACCCGATTTTTGACGTTTCATCAATTTATTATGGTGGATAGATTAGAACAATCCATCTATAATTTCTAGCGCAAAGGCGAATGAAAGAAAAACAATCAGTACAAGTAAAGGTTAACGTTCTTCGGGAAAAATATCGTTAACTGAATGTTACATCGATTACGTCGTTGCTTCTACGAATATACGGACCGCGATCCTTGGAGTCGTTGCTTCACCTACGGAAATTCCCTTTAAATCACAAGCACAGTGTGATTATAAGTAATTAGCGCTCGCTTTCACTACACTGGCAAGCACGCACGGCCGTCCGTCATCTTTCCAGACTTCCTGATACAAAATCGTGGATCTCTTAAGTGTGGGAACATCTAAGATTCCTCACAAACCTTTTTACAATGTTACAATCCAATTGGGGGTTCTATAGGAGGAACTGGGACAGATATCTCATTCTCACGAGTGTACTGATGTGGGCCGATCGTGCAGAAAATGCAGTTGGGTGGTACCCAAGTACTTTTTGTTAGGTCGGAGATTCAACTCCTGTTCTAGTTATGCTAAACTTAAGTGAGTACTTTCTATAGGTACGTGGGACAACACGTTTGCATGAGTCTACTGTCTGGTTGTAGGCTTCTTAGAGGTATCATTACATCTACCCATCTAATTCCTATCTTCTTATCCATTAATCTTCTTTTTACACAAATTAATATTCGTTAACCTGTCGACACTGAACACGTTCCAAAAAGTCGTGGCTCATATTGATGAAACCATACCATGGAAGTAGGAATAGTTCTTGAAAAGCCATGATAAGTTGGGGATGGTCCACGGAACACATAAAAGAGGCTGCCAGTCGGCAAGTTCTATTGATGGGGATGCTTTTTTTTTTAGTGTTTCTAATCAGCAATCAACCCTGAGTCACAAAAACGAACTGGAAAAGCCTGGGGATGAACAGGGATGGAAACACGAAAGCAAAACAGCCCCGATCAATAACATACTTATAATTTTGGTTTATTATTTTCAATAATGAACCTTTGGAATCGAACACGAAAAAAGTTTAACCCCCTCAAAATTTGATATTTTACGTTTCAAGACACGTAGAATCCAAAAATCGATAAAGAAAAAAAAAAAAAATTCGAGAAATTCGACACTTTGCTTATTCACTATATGGGTCCAAAATTAATTAAATTTGGTATACCGTCAGCCTTCGCTAAGGGGTATAAAATATGGGATGCAATTTACAAAACGCCCTAGCTCGAAAACTTCAAATAAGAAGGTGTATTGTTTCCAAGGATTTAAAAAATATCACAATTTTTAATCGAATGAGACCTCGTGGAGCATTTTAGGACCTACCTAACGTTCGTTCCCTATGAGGACTTAAGGATAGAACGGAAAAAAGAACAGAAACACGAGAGTGAATCGCGAATCTTTCCTAGTAGGCAAATCCTAGTTCAAAGACCAGCTGATAAAAAAATTCAACTTTTTCTCGATTTTACCGAACCAAGCTCTTTCTTTACTTCCATAAGCATCCTCAGTTACTTACCTACTGAATTTCGTGATGGATGAACCTCACAACCCTCGGATAATTAATAGTAATTACAAGTATGTGCCTGATGCCTACTTTTTGCCCCCAAGAAATAATTATGAACCTAACGACATTAAGGTAGGTCTATACAGGGTAGGTCTATATATTAAGTACCTATGTACTTACTACATACCAATAGGATTTTGTGAATGGGCGATCTATACAGAAAATAATAAACCGTTGTGTAATAATTTGCAACGTTTTTATTTGTTACTGGGGCCTGTTGGGAAAGCCCCAATCTAGTGAGTAGATGCACCCAAGAGGCTCCTGTACCTCCGTTAGCCATTTGCTGTACTACATCCATATAGCATTTCCAAGTCAAGTTCAACCTTTTCCAAGTCAAATTCAACTTTTTCCAAGTCGAATTCAACTTTTTCCAAAACAAATTCAACCTTTTCCGAACCAAATTCAACTTTTTCCAAGTCAAATTCAACTTTTTTCAAAACAAATTCAACTTTTTCCAAACCAAATTCAACCTTTTGATAATTTATCGGCAAAATGTAAACAATTGTGGTCGGAGTTGGAAACGATGGTCGAAAAGAAAATGTAATACGTAGGTTGTAAATAATATTATGTAATAAATCGTTTATGAAAAAAAGTGAAATCTCTTTTAAAATGAACAAGTTTTGTTGTACCAATAGCACTAAAAGAAGGAAAATGAACGATTTCTTCTCATAGGTAAAACTAAAAATTATACTTTTAATATTGAAAGCACTTGGCCATCAGTGGAGATGCTTGTGTACATTTTTAGACATTTTGCCGATAATTATGAAAAGGTTGAATTTGGTTTGGAAAAGGTTGAATTTGTTTTGGAAAAAGTTAAATATGACTTGGAAAAAGTTGAATTTGGTTTGGAAAAGGTTGATATTTGTTTTGGAAAAAGTTGAATTTGGCTTGGTGAAGATTGAATTCGATTTGGAAAATGTTGAATTTGACTTGGAAAAGGTTGAACTTGACTTGGAAATGCTATATATTTCTAGGTCTTTCGTTTCTGGTACAGGAATCTTTCGAGAATCAATTTCATCATTTTTTTCGTCGAGCTGGTTCGAATGAGCCGTCTAACGCTAAAATCTGACCACGGAGTGGTGTCTCAATTATGCCTGACACTACGAAATTATGAAGATGATCGGGGCTGTTTTGCTTTCGTGTTTCTGACTATCGTACAATCATTAATCAGAGAACATGAACTTGAAAAGCCTAGATAGGTATGTTGGTTTTTTTTAAGTGATTTATTTTTTTAATTTTGAAATAGGATTTCACTAGAATATTGAATTAGATATATTGGTTGGTAATGGACAGCGTGTATGGAATATTTATTATTTTCATTTAATTTAATATTAAATAACAGTAATTATATTATTAATTAAATTATAATTAGGATCATTTAAAACGATGGATTGGTTTTTATTTAGCTATGACCACTCATTGTAAGTAATTCAATATAATAGGTAATGAGATTAAATTGATACTAAATGGTGAAATTGGCTGCCAAATGGGTGTGATTTCCCAGTCCCTAAAGAGGGTTTTCGGCCTTCTAGCCCCGTGCATGATTCAAACCGTGAGAAACTTGGTAATGGGGAATACTTCTGAATCAGTCATACTGGCTGTTAGACGACTCCAAAGTTTCTCAAATTTAAGCCCCCAGAAGGAAGTTTTGGTAATGGGGTGAATATGCGGTTTTCGATCATTTTGCTATAAACATTATTCAAACATCTGAAACATGGGGGATATTTATGAATCAGTCATACCTGAATGTAGGGCCTCCAATAGGTATGATCCCCAAGGGGGAAGGTTTTGGTGGTTGGGAATTTTGCTATAAACATAATTCAAACATCTGAAACATGAAGGATATTTATGGATCAGTGATACCTGAATGTTGGGACCCCTCAACCCTGATCCCCAAGGGGGAAGGTTTTGATGGTTGGGTAAATATGGGCTTTTCAATCGATTTGATGCAAACATTATTCAAACCGTGTGAAACTTGGGGAATATTTAAAAATCATAGGAATCTGAATGATGGACCTCCAACACGTCCGAGGGGGAGTTTTGGGGGATAGGAGAGGGGTAAATCCGTAGTTTTTGGATATGGTTAATGATTTGAACTGTATTAAACATTGATTGATGATTATCTTTAATAAGGGAGTTTGAGGGGAGCAGTAAGGTATATCTGGGATTTTCGAAGGGGAATTTAAGTACAATAATATTCTACGATCAGATGACAAAAGTTGACAAGGATTCTTCTAAATGATCAGAAAGGCCCACTACGATTGAAGCGATATCGGAATTGATGTTCCCTCGTTTGAAGGATTTCACGTGTTCGAGCCTTCCGCGAGCTTTTCAGCCGATGTTTCCGCGGAACCGCGAAACCAACTTCAGAGACCTCTGACGGATCTTTCGGGCAACTTACTGAGAAGTGACTCACCAGTCCAACTCACCTTCCCGATACTCCGTCGACCACTCAAGTTCGGGATACTTATACTTCCTATGAGGGCCAAGAAGACCGGGGGGTCCGATGCGATCCACGTGTCACGTCGTCAGAAATGACAAACCAAGTTACAAGAAATGAATCATGAATAATCCTATGAAAATAGTGAAACCCTCCACACGTCGGACGCAAATATGACCCTCTTTTTTGCACAAATCGCTCTTGAATAAGAGGAAATATTTTTCACATTGTTCACTACAGATTGGTATAGCATAGGTAAGGTAAGGTCAGGGCCGAACTTACCATTACAGCGCCCCTAGGCCCGAATAACCCCCCTCCCCCCCCTATCGTACATTTTGTCTGATATAAAATTTCTTGATAGTTAATAAATTTCTCATTTTGCACCATGTTAAATGAATAAGTGTTTGTTATAATTTATTTAAAGATGATTCTTTGATTACCCATTTGTAATATTAAATATTATTTACCTTTCCCAATTGTGTTAGCACTACAGGTTCCGCCCCTTAGTGTTTACATAAAACAGAATTGGAAAAGGTAATTAATATTTAATATTGCAAGTAACCTCAATCGAATTCAGAGCCAATAAAATGAAAATAATAATTCTTTGAGCCAAGTGAACAATCAATTTTTATGTAGAAATAAAAACGACAACTGAATAATACATAATAATAACACGGTATAGTAATAGTACGAGTAAAATTTTTTTTTAAATGTTAACTGGATTTTTTTTTTTTTTTAATGAAAGTGCGCCCCTAGGCCCGGGCCTAGATTGGGCCTAGTGGTAAATTCATGCCTGGGTAAAGTACTATTGTAAATCCTACTTAGGTTATAAAATTATTAAGACGTTCACAATCACGTCTACAACCTTCAATGATCTGCAAATCCTTGCAACAGGCATAACTTCGGCCATTTCCGTCCAATTTCGATGAAATTTTCTGGGGGTGTCGTTGCTCCTTATCGCAAATATGTTGCAAATCGCAGGTGAAAAATCGGTTTTTCGATTCAATCGAAAATCGATTCGCATCCCTACCACACTCTTGTTGGAAGACTTTATAACCTTTATTCAGTTCTCAGTTAGGGCTGAATAGTATGGTGTACAGAACACTGTCCGAAACGTTGCGTTAGAGAAGAGGTTGGAGAGATGCATGTAGAGTCGAACCACGGATTTCTGAGGAGTGTGAAAACTAGTCTTTGAATTTTCAATTTATTCGTACCTAATCCAATAATTCTTTTAATCAAGGCCGAGAAATTAGTTAGGTACATAATCGAGTGTCAATCCTAAACAAAATCTCATCGTAGTTGGTGTGATTGGTGCACATACACACCTACCTAAAAATAACCAGACTCGCCCTTGGCAATACAATTATAGAAGACACCATAACTATATAGTTTGCCCCTAACTTGCAGGTACCTCGTTATCGGTAAAGATTTTGCAACTCTGAATCCCTCCTGTCGCAATGAGACTCATTGCCAAGTGGTAGGCGAGGATTGTAGGTAATTGGTAGTTAGTAGGTAGGTATTCATCACCATCACCCCTTCATAGATGGTTGTTTCAACCATTGCCCCATCACACAGCCGAAAACCCTCTAGCACGTTCTGGAGGCGATCGGCAAATAAGAGATTCGATCTCGTAATAGGAAAATTATGTGCCAATGAGCTGTTCCTACACCTAGTAATTTTCGCCTGGAACTCATCTTCATGCTGATAAATCTACCAATAATGTCAGCATTTTTTACCATCGCGCTTGCAGCTGGTGGTACAGACATGAATCTTGACTTGTCCGTTATAAATCGACCTCATCTAAAATTGGTATCAATACAGACTTCTCCAATACAATATACGATTAGAGTGCCAGTGAAAAAATTATCGACATCATAAATGTGATTATAACACTACAATAATGCTTTAATGTTATGCAATAATATGATTTATACGGGAAGACTCCCTGGCGAAAAAATTATTGTTGAAAATAATACAACATTCGAAGTTAAAAGAAAATTAAAATAAAAAACTACTTGTTGGAGGATTTTCACAAAAACTTTTTCGTTACCTACACTCGTTCATGTTTAATTATACAAAAAATCTTAATTCATCTCAAATTAATTATCTGGTTTAACCGGTAATAACTAAGGCCTGGATGAACGATATTGTATATTCGTATATATTATTGTGATGAAATATCCAGAATAATGTACGTGGATAAATCCCTTAAATATGTAAGGGATCATTTATTGAACAACTAGGGAGGTATGTACGAGGTATGTATCGTAAGTAAACATTTAGAAAATTTACCTAACAACAAAAACCATGATAAAATACTAATATTTATTGATAACAAATTATTATCATTGTTTTAGTTGATTTTCGAAGAAAATGAAGCTTTTGCAATGGATTCAAAATATATTTATGTATACATATATTACATTTATCACTCCAGACAATATCTGACCCTGGAGTGAAAAGGAAAAAAAATTTTAAAATGTCAATAATATCAAAAGAATGGATGAGTTCGTTGGCCGAATTTTCGGAGTACTCCATGGGGTGAAATTTCAAAATTTAGGATCAAAAACCGTTAAGAAACGTGTTTTTTGAAAAGGTTATTGGTGTAAATTACCATCTTAAACATAGGAACATATGGTATATTCGGAATCAGCTTGAAATTTCCTACAAGAATCACCCATCAAATCAGTTAAAATTATTCGTTGAAAATTCGCTCATCAACTCATGCTACATGAATGGAACTTTTATATTATTGTTTGTTGCAGTTTTGGGTTAATGTTTTGTGATGACTGATCATCTGATTGACGTTGAGGTGGAAAGATGGTGAGGAGTAGGGAGTGAGAGATTGTGAAACTAGTCGAGTAAATTCGACAAAATTGACATTTTCTGTAGCTTTTAATACGCCATAATAATATTATTTACGAGTATTTTTCTGGAGATGAGGGCATTGGATATGGTTTGCTGTGATGTTGGCTATAGTAAACATTTCTGATTATTTTATTGTTGCAATTCTATAAATAAAGCCATCTTTCCATGGGTACAGGGTTGGACCTGTGCATGTTGCCTAATGCTCGAGCATGACGACATGATACTTCCCACCTGGGACTTTGGAACACCGCATTTAATTACCTACTGATCAGACCAGGAACTCAAACACGTTTGGAGCGCTTTAGTTTCGAGCAGATTTCGTACGTGAACTCATCGTGCTTGGAACAGGCTTTTTATAGCTAAACGTTCGACGTTCTCACGTAATTTAGGCAGGTCAAAAAATGCCTTCAGGAATTACGATAAACCACATCCGAAGCCAACGGTGTAGCCGTTATAACGGAGTTCACCCGCATAATTGATTCACCGCCTCTGATAACTCGCGGTGACGTACCGCTCGCCAGCCGCTCTGCTCGACCACAGGAGCGTTGAACGTTTAGTGGATCCTCCGCTTAATCGTCTGAAGATCAAAATGTATTTGAACGCTCCAATAGTTACGTCCGGCAACCAGTGGAGGATCCAGAAAATCTTTCTATACAGGGTGTCCGGTCTAGTAACGACGAAACTTCAG
>JAEMON010000006.1:31907172-31921833 GCA_030264115.1 Lygus lineolaris
AAAAATGTTCTGACCGTGGGGAGATTTGAACCCAGGCACCTCCAGTGACGCGCTTGTCTGTGTTCTGGGCGATCTCGTGGGGGAACCACCAGAGCAAGGTGAAGCTGTGAGTACCAGCAAACCTCGGATGAAGATGCGATGAGAATGTACAAAATGCTATCAGGCGATGCGAAAATCCGAACAGACGGTGCGAAGATGCGAATAGACGTTGCGGCGTTAACAACGCTCATCGGTTCAGGTAAGGTTATATTTCTTGATACCATTCTCTTCGTTAGGACTCAGGCTTTCGATTTTATATTAAATTTTACTAGTTTTCTCCACCTTGGTGCAGAGCAATGAGCATAATGCGTTGCAACCTCGGATTGGGATCCTTGACCCAGCAATGTTGTCCAGTGTGATGTTTGACCAATTAATTTTTGAGGATAGTTTTCAAACAATGGCCGAAATCCGCCGAATTTCAAGCTTTTCAAGTAATGTTTTGTCAGAAACATGATAATACTGATTCGTTTGTCTTTTTGGTAGAATGATTATAAAGTATCAGCGGGATGCTCGAACAATATGGAAGAAAGGAGCCTCGGGATTATCCCCGCAGGCATAATGAAGGCAGCTGTAGAAAGCGTTCTTGATAGTGTTACCAGTTTCACTTTTATAAATCATGTTTTCAAACTCAAACATTTTATTCAGTAGCTTCAACGATTTTGTATCAATCGCAATTTTTTTCAACCGCTGCTAGTTTTCATATAAGCAAGTTACCTACCTGTGTATATTGATCTCAAGTAGAACCTACGTTGGTAAAAATGGTATTAAGTTACTAACTAGTGTTTCTTGAGAGTCGGTAGGGTTGAATGAAAACTAGACTTTCATGCTAACGTTTCGCTATATTTTTATAGCATCTTCAGAGCAAGGAAGACAATCTCAATCTGAATGAGGTAGTAGGCACATTTATAAGGAGTTATCCCCAAAATATTAACAACAAACCAGACAAGGTATCGAAAACAAAACAAGAGTTGACACTGCTCTGAAGATGCTATAAAAATATAGCGAAACGTTAGCATGAAAGTCTAGTTTTCATTCAACCCTACCGACTCTCAAGAAACACTAGTTAGTTACTTGTTTTGATCGCGGTAAAGAACCCCTGAATAGTTGTTATTAAGTTAGGTAAATATTAGTCGAGTACCTGCCTAAAACTTTGTGTGAGATCTGTAGAGCGTTGTGTGATACCTAAATTAAAGTGTAGACAAAAACCTTACCTATACTTTAATTTTTATTTCATATAATTAATATTTTTGACTTCAAGTTACTCGATCGAATAAAAAAAAGACTGCTTTTTTTGTACGATTGATTCGTTAGTTCACCCTTCTTCAGCAAATCGTCAAATCCACAGCACTTTTGATGTTTGACCCACCAACCGACAACAGGGGGGTCAAAGATCCCAAGGGTAGGGTCAAAGATCCCTAAGGTTAAGGATGTTTGACCCTTTTACCATCGTTTGGAGAAAACGTTATAATCTTATCACGTTTGTTTTCCTCACATTTTGTAAGCCCAAAGTGTGTGTCAGTAACATGAAAACTTAGCCCAACGCATTTGGCGCACTCAAATCAACTCTTAATCTAGATATGTGTCAGATATCCAGTCCCTTTCCACCAAAGTTTTTGCTGTATTTTATTTAATTTTATTTTTTATTTTTTGACTTTTGCCATTTATTTTAATTTTTTTTTCAAGTTCACCTCATTTTCCCCAATGTTCGTTCTTTGATTTTGTTATGTTATTATTTAAGGCCATGTTTCGATTTATTTTGTTATTTTTTGTAATTTACAACCTTAAGGGCCCTTAGAGGCCTAATGTAAATGTCAGAGTCAATAAAGGTCTTCTTCTAATTAATTGGAAAAGCTGAAAAGTGAGCCAAGTATCCCTAGTCTCCCCTATCTACTCTTGTGACTCGACTTTCTAGGAGAAAACAACTCTTTGGGATGGTAAACAGAGTGATTCGAAAGGTGCAAGACAGATGTGTGTACGTTCCAATGATTCCAATTGTTTTCAAACAATGAAAACAACGGAAAGCTAACGTTTCAAACAACTACAACAGTGAAATGCAAAAATTGATGATTCTGATCCATTTACAGACGAACATGATTATAATTACTGATGATTATTATTACGTTATGTATATTGTAGAAGAGTCTATAGTAGTCGTTACCTCGAAGCTCTTGTGATTCAACGAATATAGCACGATATTCGAGCCTAAGTGGTGAACCGCAAGGTGTCATTAATTTAGTAAATCGTGTGGCACGAGCTGGATCTTCTTGGGCAACATCTTTCTGTCCCCTGAGGGAGAATCAGTCGCGCTACTCACCGTGACCGAATCGAAGTTATTATTCCAGTTACAAGATTTGTATGGCTTATCAATGTAAATAGATTTCCCCACACTATGTTACAGTTTACCGCACTTAATGTACCCCTTGTTTCAGCAGTCTTATTATAATACGAAGCATAGCGATATAATAACTACGGCCCGGATTTATGTGTAATAAAAACTGCATAATATGTACATAAATATATGACAATAATTACGTAAATGTTTATCGAATAATATCCAAGTAAAAATGTAGAATTTATCTGAGTCCAACAATCCATTCATACTCAAAGACCATTATTTTTATTGTTCAAAATCTTTGGATTTGGAAAGGAATTTGTTCAAGAATTTGACAAAATTTGTCAAATGAAGAAATAGAGAATATTGAGCATGAATCCAAGCGTCTCAACCATTTTTCTTGACATTTAATGAGACATTTAATGTCAAGAAAAATGGCTGAGACGCTTGGATTCATGCTCAATATTCTCCATTTCTCCATGACTTGTGGGGTGTTGACGGAAGTAGGGATGGATGATCGAATCCAATTTCGAATCTCGATCGTTCGAATCTTGATCGAATTTCGATCGTTCCCAACTTGGCAGAGAATCGCGCGAATCGAGCTTTTTATGGACGATTTTCAATTCGTTTCATTGCTTACCTTATATACTTTAATTTTTGGGACACCATATTCAAATTACAAATTTTATCAATTACAAATTTTATTTTATAAGTAATTCTTGTTGCCATAATATAGTTTATTTTGTTTCAGAACTCAATGTATTAATATTTTATTTCAATATGTGATTGAGGAGTAGGTACATAAATATTATTTTGTATCTGCCGATTATGTAACTTTAACAATTAGGTAGTGTAGAAATTATTACGAGCGAGAACAAATAATGTCATTTAATGGAATAAACACCTTCCTACTTACTATTTGTTTGTTTTTATCACTCGGAAAAACAACTCATCCAACCACATTCTTGACCAGAATGAGTAGAGAGGAGTTACAGCAGTCATTTAAAAGCTTGAGCAAAATACGAGAATCGGAAGATCGATTCACAAATATCGATTCTTTTGAGCCGATTTATCGATCATTTAGATTCAAAACTTTTGATACATCGATTCTCGAGGATCAATTCTTTTCATTTCGATCTCCGTCCCCAGACGGAAGTCTTCGCGTCTTGAATCGCTGGCAGAGACAGCCGATTCCTTCACAACCACATGACTTGTGCTGTGTTGCTATGGAGTTGACATGTGCGTTGTTATCTTTTATTTCCATATCGGCTTACCGGTTCATTTCATCGAAAAAACTTTGATCATTCATTAGAACGGTGAATTTTGCAACTAGTGGGTCGTCAGAACTCAAAACCGCCAAAAAATGACTCGTGCGGTGTTGCAGTATTGGTGACATGCTGCATGAATGGGACTTTTTGAAACTATTTTGCGCAGAAATTACCGTCAACACCTTTCTATTTGGTCTAAAGGTGCACTTTCTCCATATATAGGTGGAACGATATGTAGGACCAATTAATCACTTCGAACCTTGTACTATATTATAGCCTCCACCTACTCTATTTTTCCAAAGTGTGGATAGAAAGGAAATCATTTCCCATCCTGGCTTCGCCACGAACTCCTTTCATGCTCCATCTGCTCTCATCTGACCGGCGACTGCCCTAATCTACCGTCTCATTGAGGGCGTTGGGTGCTTTCACGCCTTATAAAATCTTTTCTCCCTAAAAGCTTGGCGGTCCTCGACAATGACTTTGTCCACTGACACTGTCATTACTGTGGATATCCTTCAATGACGTTTACTCGGCTGTTTCGCGGTTATGGGCATTTCTGGCACGTCGGACGTGAAAACGTGGATTTCCTGAGGGGATTTGTTGTAATCGACTTGATACCTGCACGTCAGTGAGCTACTAGTCATGATTTACCTCGTGTCTCTCAACAGTATGTATCATACTTCATAAAATCAGACAGGTACTGTTGACTTAACCGAACTTTCTTTGGCATCAATAGTAGTCACTGTTTTCCCCTCCTCATTCATATTTTCCCTTCTCATGGGCCATGTTTTGTCTGTTGATCACTGTTTGCACCTATAATAGATGTCGCTCTTAACAACACTAACATTATTTATGCTTATAGTGATAAAAAAATCAATTTATGATTAAATCATAATGATCTATAACGACTAGGTACCTATGTGCCCTCTGGTTGTTCACAAATCTCGTTGTAAGGATCACCCGGAACACCCTGAAAACGAACAATCCCGAAGTCCAAGGAGGCCCAGTTCGTAGTTTCGCACCCTATAACCAAAACTAGCCAAATTTTGTAAAAAAAAAAAAAAAAAAAAAAAGTCGGACCGAAACATTATAAATAAATATGTTACAGTAAGTACAGATGAAATGGATGAAGTAGTGCTTTTATGCTGTTTGGTACGTGATATTCATATAGTTTCACTGAACCAAAAACGTTTTAAGAAGTTGTTGGCTCATTAAATCGCAAATGAATTGATCAGGAGCAATTTTGAGTGCAGCTCCCAGCTACTTTCAAAATTAGAGAGAAATCGGACCAAAACCGCTACAGCATCCATGTCTAGCGAAATGCACGTTTGACCACCGTTGGTCCGATCGAGATGAGAATCATACAAATTTTGGAAGATTAACAAAATTACATTAGTAATCACAATCTTTTGGACAAAGACTTTTTCGTTACCGACATAGATAGATCGACACTGAACCAAATTTGTCCAAAAAGCTTGAAATTTAAGTTTTTAAGAATGAAAGTTCGTGCCACTTTTTTGAAGAATGCGTAGCATCCAACTGGAAACAAGTTACTGAGGAAACAAAAGTTGCGATTTAAAGTTTTAAAAAGTTATACCTAGACCAAATCAAAACTTGAATCCAGCTTTTTTCAAGTGCGCGTTGATTCAATATGAACATTGTCATACCAATACGGTATTATATAGTCCTTATCATGGCACCACAAAGAAACGTGGAATGTGGTTTGTTTGTTGTCCTTACAGCTGATCCGCGTTTCGATACGTCTTCTAGCGCAAACTCCCCGTAAAGGGCGTCAGTTTTTCAAAATGCTAATGCGTTCTCGACAGCCGACGGGCATACCAGGATTCCTTTATAAATACCGTATCACCCTACTTAATAACCGCAGTCTTGGCCCCGTTCAACGGATCAAGGACTTTTGAAACACGACTTGCGACTTGCACCGCCGCTCTTATTTTGCGATTTATTACAATCCTATGGGCCGGTGTATACAACTTTTAAAACCCCCTTATGGCCAATTGAAGGCTCGTGATCTCTGATAGATACCTAATCTTATGTTTGCTCGAATTTACGGGTTGTGAACTGGAAAAATTTCTTAACTTAAAGAGGGTCGTGTAGGTGGATGATACATTTGCCCATACGTAATAAAATACTATACAGCAGCTTCAAGTTGAACATTTGCTCACCAGATTGCATAGGTACCCCTCTTGAACAGATGTCAAACCGAGTCGTGATTTTTATTTTGCGATATTTCGGTGCCTTTGATCGTCATCCTCATCAGGCATGGATCTCACCTGTGTACAGCGAGATCACAACATATTACAAACTACTTAGGACTGCCTACCTAAAATTGATCACAGTGTGATGTATATGGAAATATATATAGAAAAAAACAACAAAACAAGACATGTAACATGGTACTTACAGTATAGTGATTGTGTATTGCACTCACTGTGGGGCAGAATTGCAGTGCTATCATCACCCAGGGATATCCCTGACCTATGGATGCAACATTGGTGATGGTTCTCCAGATGATTGATTGATTGAAAATGTCTGAAAGAGGGGGTGAAAATTGGTGAAAAAAATTTTGGTGAAATTTAAGATAGGTTTTAGTGAATGAAATGTCATATTTACTTACAACAGTTTTGTTGAGATTTTTATGTTTGTGAATTTGGTGTTTTTGAAAGGCGATAGATTGAAGGTTTGAACAGTAGAGAGAAGTTTGTTGTTTATTTCTATATATATGTATAAAATATATATTTATATTTTTCTTATATGTATATTTCCATAATACATCACACTGTGATCAATTTTAGTTAGGCAGTCCTAAGTAGTTAATAAGATGTCCTAAGTAGTTAGCAACATGTTGTGATCTCGCTGTACACAGGTGATATCCATGCCTGATGAGGGTGACCTGAACACTGCCTGATCCACAATATAAAAGTGTTACATTTCAGGAATCGTTTTAGATTGGTCTAAAACGGATTTCAATGAAGAAAATATTCAAAAATTTGCTTTATTTAAATTTTTAAGCCATTGCAATAGCTTCATTTTCTTCGAGAATTCGCTAAAATGAGCAAGTGAAACGGAATACTTCAGCAGCTACCTAAGGGCATAACAGTTTGATAGATGCTGGACGCTGCGCTCGCAAAAACATGCAAATAACATTACTCACCGGAGGCAAATCCATTTATAACTGTTCTCACTCACTTGGCAACCTGTTACCTTTCTGTCCAAATTGATTCTGTGACGTGTGGGTTCTTAGCATTGCATACTAAACCGCCCACTTAAAATTTTTCGGCTCAACCTTAAGAGCCGCATTTGAAACCCACCCTGAGGCTCGAGGCCTTGATCTACTCTCTAACCCCAGGGCTTGGGTTACCCCTCTGATTTACGATCTTCACTTAGAAGCGATTCTTTTTTTCAATACAATTCGTGACTCTGGTTTCCCTACCGTGAATTTATCTCGAATGACTTGTCAGGTGTGACGTTATCAGGGGTTTCGGATCTCATCCTCTCTGCTTTATGGGATTGTAATTGAATCGTTTGCTCAGTTGAAATAATTGCGAAGGCCCCGGATTGATTTAAATGAGGTAGATAGAGACCAGTAGAGCTACCATCATAACCGCAGCGTTTTTGAGGCTGAGAGAGGAATACAATATTTTACTATTCGTGGCCAATGAATGAGGGCTATTCGCATCGTTGCAACATCAAACTGGCAGGACAAATTTTATAAAACGAGTTTCTATAACACAAGATGAGGTTTTCACCATTTCGTTCTACAAAATTTCAACTAGTACTACCTACCCAAGTAAATTGATGGTTTACGGAGTTTCTTCAGCACAACTGATACCTAATTTCCTCCATTTAACTAGGTAACAACCACCTCTATAAGTAATTTGTGCGACGTTTAATAGTTTCCCCGTCATTTTCTTCAATATACTGAGTTATGAAGTGCAATTACCACTTGTAGCATAGTTTAACGTTCAAAGTTTAAAAGTTTCAACTTTCCTTCGCAGTAGCTGCCAGCTAATATGTACTTACCTCGATCATAGTGATGCTTCCCTCCTAATTTGAGCGAAATGGGACCATTAAGCATGGTAAAAGCATGATGTTAGGAGAATTTTACGAGCACATTTTCGCATTCGCAGAGGCTTCTATTAATCGAACAACGATAATGTCTAACTTTCAAAATCCCCAAAAATTTAATCGAAATTGGATCAAAATTCTGAACAAGCACGCGGGTTAATATGTTGAGAAATGTGTGAAACGTAAAATGCAAATGGAAAACAAATTACACAACTTCGATTCCTCACTACATTACCTACGTGGGAAGTTATGTATTCGTGCAAGAAATAGAAAATAAATTTCCCCCAAAATCCAAATTTTCACTTGCTTTTTACGTTTCAGAGCTTTCTGAACAATTTTGATTCCGCGACTGTCTGATGTCAGTGGTCAATTCCTTGTCCCAGGCAAAACTATACGAAGTTATGGTCCAAATTTGATGAAATTTTCAGGGATTGTGCGGGTTAGCCCAGTGACAGTCCGCTATGAATTTCATCCGTGAGCGCATGCGCAAACGTGAATTTCCTGAAACTCCGGTGTCTCAGTTTCTAATTTACCTATTTGGCTCAAATTTGGCGGGTATTTGAGGACTAACTCCAAGACAATAACCAATGAATTTCGTCACTATTGGATCGGTAATAGCTACTGCGCAAGCGCAAACCTGAAATTTGTTGCCATATGCGCAGCTCCGGAACTAATCGACCAATTTCGGTGAAATATTCAGGGGATTACAAGGGTTAGAACCTAGAGAGTCCCCTATGAATTTCATCGTCATCGGACCACTAGTGGCGTGTGCGCATGCTCAAACGTAAATTTTCTTAAAATACGATTTTTGAGTTCCTTATAGATAGGGAATTTAAACTTCGCGAAAGTGATCACAAAGCTTTCTGGGTAGACTCGAAAGCACCAGAAGTATCGACCATTGGTTTTAAGATATCGAAAAGATAAACTAAAATAACCATGTTGGTATATGATTAGTATAGATTTTGCTTGTTTCCCACCGTTCTTGATAATTTGTGAAGGTACCTATAAACTTGCTTCCTTAAAGGGAGTGGAAGGTGGAGGCATATTTTCCCATTCTTTAAAAATACAGTGAAATCTTCAAGACAACAATTCCTCTCGTATCGGCACGTCAGGCCTCGAAAAAAAAAACCTTCCCGTTTCAGAGGCAAATGTGGGACTACGGTTATAGTCATGTTCAAGTGCGTGTGACCGGTAGCGGTACCGACTAGACTCGTGCGGACGGCGAGGCATACGGTTCGGCCAGAGAAGCAGTTTATCTTCGCCATCTACGTCTCGTGAATTGCGATATCCTCTATCCTCAAAACTTCGCCTCATTTAACAGACAATGCCGTCATTTTGAAGTCGTTGTCCCACTGATACAGTTTTACTTCGAATTGCTCTTTGTTATGGGTTTATATGGGCCGAATCTACTAGCGAATGATTCCAGTTTTAACGAGCGCGTGCCACGAAGTGTGTACTTACATCAATCTACACTAACTCAAGTCTTCAACACCACACTATTTCCCAAGTAGGATATGAATACGTGTTTTTTTGGCATTATTTTCATAAACATTCAGCCATAACAGTGTACAATCTTACACATTATCTTCAAAGTATAGTTAACACTGGTGTTCGATTGATCAATGTTATACAAATATTATACTAAAAGAATATTGTCATATACAAATATTTCCATATGAAGTAAATGAAAATGAAAAAAACGGACGGTAGACCTACGGTTCTAAGTCAGATCATTCAATGATTATTTTATTTATATCGTAACGTAACGATCGCGAGGTCTCATTTCATACCGTAATGTAACGGTCGGAAAAATAATGGAATTGTCCTGTTAAACATTAAATTATGCAAATTTTGAATAAGTAACTCAAACAAAAACACCGGAAAATGATCCCGCCATACCAAGTAATAGTTTTTATTTATTTATTTTTTTACCATAAATAAAAACTAATAAAAAGAGAGCGTCTGCCCCCTGATCTTCATGACCTCGCGATTTCTAATGATCTACTCAGTTCAGCGATCTGTGTGACTACTGATTAGGGGTATGTTTTTCTTTCTTTAATATTTAATTTTAATTAACTATTTATTCAATTTTTGCACACAAACCAACTGCTCCAAGACCTTTGACTCTCCGACCAACACAGCGCCGTCTGAAGCGGAAAAAACCCCAGGACATCCTTCTTGAAGATTAGTGTTGTGATATGTATGGACTTTTATGGAGGAAAATGAATTGAACCCTTTCTCAAGGTCCACGTTAATTAGAAACTCCGATCAAACGTATCCTGTGGATAATGTTAACTTCTTACAAATAGAACAGTCTTGTGAAAAAATTGTCTTATAGAAATAGTCTTGTAAAAAAAAACTATACATCATACATTATAGTATTATACATCATCAAGAAAGTTCTATAGAGGGGCTTCATAGATTGAATAGCTTAGAAATCAGAAAACTTTGGGTCGCATTTTTGTTACATTTTTTCGTTACGTGTTTGTGACATTTTTTCGGAACTTTTTTTGTGACATGTTTTCGTACCGTTTTGGGACAGTTAGGTCATGGCTAAAGCATGTTTCATGCTAAAACTTTTTTTTTTTTAAATAGATGTAAAAACCCGGTATTTCGATACCGTCGTGGCAATCGGGATGGTGTAGATAGATAAGCAAGAAATTCTACATCGCCCTCAGATTCAAGGTGGAAGAGAACCAATTCAGGCCTCAGAATAAAGTTGACGTCAAGAATCCAGACTCCCCTTGAAGAGGAAAATTACCCAGTGGCTGCCTCAAGCTTCAGAAGCAAAACCATGACTACGACTAACTTGGCTGGCTTCGGGAAAAATTTCAGATCTCGGCAGTTAATAACGGCGACCTTTGTCAGGAGCAAACTGCTTTGATGGGATGCGGTGAAAGGATTCGAACCCACAACCCAACCCGCGATTAGACGTGGGGCTGACCGTTGGAGTAGTTTTCTAGCAATTCATTTACTCGTAATCGTTACCCGTGTTCCTCGCAGACCTTGGATGTAATGCCTGCGGTAAAACTGACCACACCTATGGGCGGCTGAGGTGTTGTGGAGGATAGGTGGTATCAAATTACGAAATTAATAGCTAAACCTCGAGTACAGGACCACACATACAAGAAATAGACGCAGGATTTGTAATGCGTGACGTAATAATAATGACGAGTCATTCATCTTGGAACGAATGAAAAAGCTTGAGACAGCATAAAACTATAACAGCAGATACACAGGAATTCACATTTGGCATCGTCATTGAAATGTTTACAAATTGAGTTAGCTAAAAGAAATTCCAAACACAGAAGACAGACACGGAATTTTAAAGTGTCACTTTCATGTGAGGTGAGAAATCACTTGGCGCTTTTTTTTGGCCAGGGATAATAAAGCCACTCTAATAAATATCATCCCTAGATTAGTTTGAAGGTATACTAAAAAAAAGGAAATCATTCTGTAGTCTGTAGAATATACAGGTTATGCACAGAATAACAAACTTCAGGAATCGATTCTACAGGTAATTTCCAACAAAAAATAGTTTTTTTAAACCCCCTTATTTCTTGAGTTTTTGCAATTTCAATTTCAAGATTTTGTTTTTTCTTTCGATCTTAAATAACTAAAACAGCCAAAACCCCCTTCATTTACAGTGTAAAATAAAACATAAATATACCATTGAAAAAAGCGTTAAATTGAAGAGGGTCAACTAACAACTATCTCTCGTCGTAGTAATTTCTAAAGCAAAAAATTCCGCCCAAAATCTCAAATTTCAAGAATTTTCTGTTTTGAACTGGGCAACCAACTGGAAGCATTTCCCCAGAATCTCAGCTTTCCACCGGTGCATCTGGTACTTTCAAATTTCGGTGCATCAATTAGGAGAGAAAATTTCCTTTGAATGCAAAAAAATGTGGGTTTTTCAAGGTAATCGAGTGTTTTAGGATGTTGACATCCTGACCATCTCATGAGGAGTATCGCTTTCCAGGTATATTTTCACGCTGACAAATGGTGACATTCCCAATTAATTTTGACCGATACAAAATTGATTTTTCGAGCAAAAATAGTGATTTTTTGGATTTTGGAAAGCTGAGCTAGTGAACAATCGAGGTAAATCTGAGCAATAATTATTTATAAATTTTCAACCAACATACAAAGATTATCAAAATATGAGTTGAATGTGCTGGTGTATGTCAAAAATTCACTATTTTTCTCGAAAAATCAATTTTTTTCTGTCAACATGAATCGGGAGTGTCACCATTCAGCAAGAAAATTTACCTGGAAAACGAAAGTCCTCATGACATGGTCAGGTCGTCAACACCCTAAAACACTCGATCACCTTGGAAAACCCACATTTTTTTGCATTCAAACGCAATTTGCTCCCTTGATCAGTGCTTCAAAATTTAAAAGTGATACATCGTTGGAAAGCTGAGATCCTGAAAAACTTGTTCCTGTTGAGTGCTCAGCTGCTGGTTTAGAATCGAAACGGGAAAAAATAATCAAATTTTGGAAAATTATAGATATTTGAACTTTGGGCTGAATTTTGAGCCTTAAAAATCTGCTGATGAAGATGGTTAATAGGCCGTTCTTATAGAAAATTTACCGCTCTTTTTAATGGTATATTTATGTTTTATTTTACAAAGTAAATTAACGGAGTTCCGACTGTTTTAGTGATGTAAGGTCAAAAGAAAAAATATCTTAAAATGGAAAAATCCCAAAGAAGGGGGTTAAAAATAAAAAATCGAGAGACACTTTTTGTTGATAATAAATTAGCTATAGAATCGATTCTTGAAGTTTGTCCCATCTTAACTACAGCCACCCAGTAGACACAGGTATCTGAAATATTGTATTGGCATTAAGTTCCATAAAACTTGATCAAGGAGGGCGCCGCCGTAACGTCGACAAAGTCATTTTCACGAAACTGTACATTACTTAGCCAGACTTGATTACTAATAAAGAACGAAATTTCCCGTTACTCAAGTAACGAAAAAAATCTAATATTGAAATGAAAGAAGAAAGAAATTATTATTACCGACCGTAAATAAGCATTGTCGACAGCGACGTCTTGAAGGTTCGTTATTTTTCCTTTCAAAGCAATAACTGTTACCGTTTATGATCCTTATAATAACTTCTTCTTTCTGTTGTTACCTGAGGGTCTTTTCGAATGTTCATTAGGGTCGGAGAAAAGCCTACCGGATTCTTTTCGTCCACATAACCTCTCTGAAAGGGTCACTTCGTCGTAAATTCTCGTTAAGCACTGAAAATATTCGGGGTTTTTTCTTCTTTTTTTTTACAAGCCTTCAACTTTTTTACTCTTTCTTTCGTGCCGAGTTGGGGGAGTGAGAGTTTCTAAATTGATTTATGCCCCTGAGGGTGTCGAGAAGTGGCCACAGGCTGAGTGAGTAGGCAAAGCCGGTACTTGAAAAAAACTTTTATTATTAATTATTATCTATACTAGCGGTTTTTGAAGTGGGGCTCGCGTTGACATCACCGAGGGGGGGGGGGTCGCAAGATGTTAGGAAAAAGTTCCAGCATGATTTTTCAAAGAATTTTCAAAGAATCATTTTAACCGATTTGGTGGGTGATTCTTATAGGTAATTTCACGCTGATTCCTAATGCACCATATTTATGTTTCCATGTTTAAGATGGATATTTAATGTACACCAAAACCTCAAAAAACACGTTTTTCTAATCGATTTCTAACTCCAAATTTTCAAAATTTGACCCCTTGGAGTGCCTACTCCAAAGATTCTGCCCAACGAACTCTTCTGATATTATTGGCATCTTGAAATTTTTTTCGGATTTTTTAGCTCGATTAAAGGGTCTGATATCGTCTGGAGTGACATGTATATAAACATATAAATAAATATATATACATATGAAAAAGTGTTAAATTTCAGGAATCGTTTTAGAATGGTCTGAAACGGATTTCCATGATGAAATTTTTCAAAAATTTAATATTACTAAAATTTTGAAACCATTGAAATAGCTTCATTTTCTTCGAAAATTCGCTTAAACAAAAACAAAAATCGAAATTCGAAAAAAAATTGTCAATATAACTTACCCACAAGATTACACGAGATGTTACGTTCGTAACCTAAAATTTATTTAACCAACTTGAAAACAAAGCTCCAAACGTACCAAACTTCCGTACCAAAATGAGAAGTGTACGCCTGTCTGTATTTCAGTATTCTTGATATCTTAACATTCAATTTATTGAGGCCATTGATAATTTTGGAGGTATAAACATAAAGGTCCATTCATGGTCTACCTGCGCCGCAATACTGCCAATATTGAATGGAATGATCATAATAACATATTTTTTATGAAAGGGGCAAAATGGGATTCTAGAGAGAAACAATAATTCTTGAACCGGTAACCGGTGCCATTGGCAAAATTCTCTCGCAATCCATGAAAATTTCATCGAAATTGGACCCTAATTTAGTACATTACAGTACTAGTACTAAAGTTGCCCGGCATACGGAATGGGGAATTATCACCAATTTGTTTTCTGAAAGATAAATTTTTAGAAAATTTATTGAAATTAATATTTATTATTGTAATTTGGCGGGAAAGTGACGTTGAAAAGGTTGTCGTCTGTCATTGACTAATTCCGTCCAAGATGCCAACCGAACGAAACGAAACACAAATCCCATCACTGTTTGGGCTCCTGATTAGTGAGAATAGAATTTACATAATTAATAAATTGATTTAATTTATCATTAATTAATATTAACTCGTTCTTAATTATTTATTTAAATGATTCCTATTTTCACTGCTCTCAATGCGATCTCAGCGCATTCTTTTTCGGTTCAGTTCATTAAGTGTGACGTAAGAAAGGGTTTCCCAAGAGCTTTCGGAATTCCGCCTGTAATTCAAACAGCTGCGATTTCATTCCAAGTTTTCTCTTCTCTAAGGGGTAGAAAATAGGGGATGAAATTTTCA
>JAEMON010000006.1:31922833-31933288 GCA_030264115.1 Lygus lineolaris
AGTTACTGAATTTCATTAAGAATGAATGATACAGCTCTCCGACAATAATAATTATAAGAAAGTACCTACTCACTGTCGCACAAGAGATGATTGTGAACCTCGCTAGGTGGGTATTTTATGTCAATAGGATCTTTGTAGATGGGCGATCTATACAGAAAATAATAAACCGTTGTGTAATAATTTGCAGCGTTTTTGTCTTTGTATTGGCAGTATTATTTCATTCCAAATAACAATACAAAGGCAGGAAAATGTGATATTCTCATACACAATGGGGAGTTATCGATTGCTACGGACAGACCGACAGACAGACACGAACCAAAAATCGTTCAGAAAGCTTTGAAACGCAAAAAGCAAGTGAAAATTTTAATTGAGATTGACAGATTTTGTTCAACTTATCTGCACGAATACGAATGCATAGCTTCCATGAATTGCACTAATTTTGTGCGCAATGGGAACTTACAGCAAAAGTTGTGTTATCTCGAAAGGCTCTTGGCAATGGAAGGAACATTTTGAGGTACACGTGCAGACTCTTCAATTTCCACCGTAAACGTCGAGATCAAACAGAAATCCACGGTCGGCCACTTTCAATAACCCAGTATCCTCTAACCCGGTTTCTACTCAGGCAAATCATCATTTTTGATTTGTTCCCGAAATTCCTCAAGACTTTTGAGGGGGAACCGCGCAAACGTTTGCAAATGGAGCGTCCCGAAGGGAGATTTTCGACATGCTTTCTTGAAGGGAGTCGGCAGGCAGCTTCCCTCAGGAGCGCAAGTCACTGCTTTCCAGGTGAAACTATTGTGTCATTTCTGGAATTAGTCACGATCTTTTTTTTCTGCTCGCCCACGCTTGCTGCGACGATATAACAATGAGTAAATAATTATCTGTCGTGGATTATGAAGTGATTCCGGTGAAAGTTAAATTACTAGAAGGATTTCCTGTACGAAAAAAAGGAGGGCATTTATAAGAATGGTCATCTTTTTAATAACAGGGTTAGGTTTGTTGTTGCTGTTGAGTGGGTGGACGAGGAAGTTTATTTTGTTGACTGTTATTATCATTGTTATCAGTTCTGATTGTAATTTTGGGTTTGGTAAAAACCTGCTGGATTGTTTGAAGCCATTGATGCTTGACTTTTCAGGGAACTTAGTTTCGCCTACTATTTTACATTCTCCCTTTTGCTAGAGGTATTGGTCTGCACGCTAATATTTAAAATTCCTCTTGAGAAGATTATCAAGTTTCTTACGCATACCTATGTTGGATAAGACGGTCTTAGGCCTAGTCAGATGTCCAACAGAGGGATGGGCAAAAATTTCGATAATGTGTTTAAAACACTTGATTGGACTGAGCATGAGCATACCTTACCTACGGAAAATGCAGAGAGGCGATTCACTATCGTAATTTTGGCATCTGTCTGGCATTCAGTTGGATTTTCTTTTCAATCCAACGACCACCGGCAATCAATCAATCTTTCAGTTTTCAATTTTTTCAAATTTTTAATTTCATTTTTTTCTTCAAATTTTTAATTTCGATTTTTTGAAATTTTTTCAATGTAGGTTGAAATCATTAGGTAGGTATCAATGTATGATTATGTTATCAATTTAGGCTAACAATATTTTGTTGTGTCGTTATATCGTTGTGGGATAATCGAATGATTTACTCCAATACCAAAAAAAAGGCGATTTTTAATGTTTCAATAATGTACCTTAGGAATTAAATACGACCCCCCCCTCCCCGAACATAGAACCCAAAAAATCTGGTGCGAGGCTACACACTACAAAGTACATAGTACAAACCTGTACTGAGGAAAGTAAAAAGTTCCATTCATGCAGCAGGAGTTGATGAGCGAATTCAAAGAATCATTTTACCCGATTTGGTGGGTGATTCTTACAGGAAATTTCACGCTGATCCCGAATATATTATATGTTCTTATGTTTAAGATGGTAATTTACACCAAAAACCTCATAAAACACGTTTTTTTTAAAGCGAATTTTCACTCTACATTTTCAACATTTGACCCCTTGGAGTACTCCAAAAATTCTGGCCAACGAACTCATCCTTTCTTTTGATATTATTGACATTTTAAAATTTGTATAGGTAGGTATATATTTTTATTTTTATATACATATGAAAAAGTGTTAAATTGCAGGAATCGTTTTAGAATGGTCTGAAACGGATTTCCACGAAGAAAATGTTCAAAAATTTGAATTACAAAACTTTCGAAGCCATTGCAATAGCTACGTTTTCTTAGAAAATTCGCTAAAATGGCTGCTTGTGGGTTTTAACGATGATTTCGGGCCTCAGGATATTATTTTGTAGAGATGAGGGATATTATAACTTATTTTTGCAGGTACCTATTTATACTTATTTTTATAGGAACAAAACACTCAGTCATGATTCCCATATTCCCTTAATTTTGAGAATGTTGGTAGCAATCAGAAAATGAAAAATGTGAGTGGTTCCGGTAGTAGGTTACGAAATCTTACCTCCTGATAGCCATCTGACAAATCATTTTTTTCGTAAATGGACCGTGAACCTTTAAAAGAATTAAGTCTACTACGTGATCCAAGACATAAGTTCATGTTGAAATGTCGAAACAATCATTTTTTCATCCTTCTTACGTCATTCCATGTGGAAAATGATGCAGCTAAAAATCGTGGAAAGTCTAATTGAATCGCGGAGGCAGTGGCTGAGTGCGATGAGTTGACACAAGTATAGTTGAGTGCATTCCGCCATTACGAGTTGCTGACGATGAATGGAGATGAGGATCTAGTAAAAAAAAAGGATGGAGTTTCGCATCTCATTCATCTTCCCCCGCATCTGTGATGTCACTCTTCATCAAGCGTCTTTCTTGACTCTTCCGCGAATTCCAGAGAAATAATCCTTATCGAATGTTGGCAGAATTGATAATAAATTTAAAATTCTAAGGAATATAATGAAAACTTGGTAAGACTGTAATGAACACATTTCATATAGCCAATTTTCGGCTATTTATTTGATTTCTGGCGATTTTTGAACTATCTGTGCAGAATCATTCAAAAGGCTAAGGGCGGGATTTATAGAGGGTCCTCGAGTTTCAAGGAGTCCTTGGAGATTGTTTGATGGTAGCCATTGCAGGTATACTTTTTGGGGTGAGGGTGAAATAATTCTCGGCTCTGGCAGACCAGCCCGCACTATTACATTAATGAAGATCCCTGAAGAGGCAACATAATGGAAGATGGATTTGTTCAATGCTTAATAAAGCTCTTTCCCGTTCCACCCAAGTTACCAACTGGTTACCCACTGGCTACAACAAAAATACAGTTGTGACATTCAAATCGAAAAAAAAAAAAATGTAGGAACAAAACAATAAATCTACAAACGGAAGAAAGACGAGAATTATTCCACCCTAAAAAAAAGTAGACCTTGGAGATGGTCTCCTCGAAATTTGGAATACGGATTCGGCTTAAAGAATCCTCGAAGACCATCTCAAGGCCTCCTTGAAACTCGAGGACCGTCTATAAATGCCGCCCCTATTCATTCTATTGGAAATTTTGATTTGATTTTGACTCATTCTACATTTCAACATGTTCATAAAACATCATCATAGACCCTAAAACGGTTAATTTCTTGGGTTTCTATCAAACAAATCTTAGAGAATAGCCTCATTAAGGAAATTATTGTGAAACCAAGGCGGCAGTAGTTTTACTGGAGAGTGGTCCACGGAGGGCGAATAAGTCAAGGTTGAAGGTGCGGGTAGAAAGTGGGAATCTAAATCATAATGCCCTCCTCAGTAGTCAGGGTCGCGACTACTGGGAAGTTTGTCCGACCAGATCCAATCTTGCAATGGGAAAATGTTACGGTCAACCAGTAATGAAGACGTACTAGCGAATTTTCAGAAGAATCCTCGTTACCATTTTGGCAAATGTCACGAGCGTTTTACTGTTTTTGACGTAGGTATATGGAATGGGGTCTGCGCATGATTTTTGTTTACAATTTTTATTGAAAGGGAATTGATTCAAAATGCCCAAAGTGGGGTTAATTCATAATTATGTGGTCTCCCTATTTTTTTATCGACGAAGAGAAATGTGTACGTTTGAAAAAATGCGCGCGGAAATGGAGCGGGATGATTGGTCGAAGCGCATCCATGCGGAGAATGTCGGAACCATCGGAACGGTGTTTGGAAGGGACAGCAAGGGGTGTGACGTAGGTACCTCTGGAGGTACCTACGTCACACCCCCCCGCGAAATTCAAAACATTCCATTTTAACATGACGATTTCTGCTCCCACATGGAGTTTTTTGTCCTGATAAATGAAGTTTACCAGTCATGGCAACTCGAATAACATAATTAATGGGATTTTTCCAATTTTTATTTCTCATGCGCAGACCCCATTTGCCTAATATTATTTGATTGTCTCTTCCCACGAATTTCTACTACTAATAGGACATTTTGAGCAAATATACCAAAGTGGTCTAGAACGTGATTTTAGGGCGAAAAAAGTAGGATTTTCAACTTCAACGAATTGTAATCATTAGCTAGAACCCTAAGGACCTTGGTACAATCGCAGGAAAGATGAAATATTTGTTTATATTCGATAATTTCACCTTCGAAGCTTCATCGTTTCTTGGAACTGAAGGAAGAGAGAAACAGTTTTATCTATCAACGAAAAAGTTCTAGTCGTTCATGCAGCTTGACCATAATGTTGAAACACTTGAGATCAATGTCAACCGAAATTCGGTTTTCACTCGCGTTAAACTTTCTTTCGCGTTTTATTGACACGGTTCTATTCTGTTTTCCGGGATTTCAACATCAAACGCGAAAACACAAATGGATAGAGGATGAACACACTTCCGTCAGCAAACTACTGAAAACTACGTTATCAGTTTTATCACACCAACGCCACCATTTTGTCGGGCGAATATTTCCATGCTAAGGCTTCAATCGTCGTTTTAACTGATGGATGATTTATTAAAACAACGATTCATAAATCGTTGATTACACTCGTGAAACCCATTTTCCTAAATCAACGTCTCAAATCTCTGATTCGGTAAATCAATGATTAATTTTAACCATGGTTAAGGTTTTTTGGTGAAACTGGCCCTTATACGGGATCAGTATTGGTTTTGTTCCTCATAACAGGTGAAAATGGCTGCCTCTCACTCAAGTAAGTACAAATATTTCAAATATATTTCCAAAATAACGAATTTTCTCATAACACACGGTTTTCAATAGGTACTCAATTACGGATTTAGTAAAGTACCTGCAGAAAAAAGTGCAAGAAAATACAAGCGTCTGCGATCTCTTTGACAACATTTTCCTTCAGAAGTGCTCTGGAATTATTTTTTGTTTATATGGGGATAAATTGGTACCAAGAACACCAGCCTATTATTTTAACGAATTTTCGACGAAAATTAAGCTATTTCAATGTGTCTAAATTTTTAAGTGCGCAAATTTTTGAAAATCCTCCGTTGGAATCGGATTTTGGCCATTCTTAAACGATTCTCGAAGTTAAAAACTTTTGCGTATGTGTTTTATGTGTTGTTTCATAATTTACATATCTATGCATGTGTGGAATCAAGTGTGGAGTGTATTAAATTTTGATCGTCAGAGAAATGTTTCGATGGTACGTAAATAAAATAGGATACCGATCAGCCAAATACACAAATGTAGGGGTGCATTCGAATTCGTGCACTTCAGTACTTTCGAACCGAACTCGAACTCACCATAAAAGTTCACGAACATGTTCGAGTGAAGGTCACAACAGGTTTGAGCTGTAATTCACTATACCATGTACGAGTAAAGATTCAACTTTATACAAAGAATCGTTTCGAACATGTCCGAGTGAAATAAAACCAACGATCAGCTTGAAATATCCATCCGAATGTTTCGTACCTTCCAAAACAACGCTCGAGGTCTCCACGGGACCTTCCAGGAACATACTTCTAATACCTACTGCCTACACTCGATTCCAGGGACTGTCACACAGGGTATGGACAGGACACTGCCCTCTCATGAAATACGTGGAATTATAGAAAATGCGGTGGGGTTGAGTGAGTAGGCTGTTTTTTAGAATTCCTCACCACATAATTTTGCTCCTCACTACTGAAGGTCGAAAGCTGCTTACATTCGTGCAAGAAATTAAAATAATGTTTGCTCGCTAAAATCAAAAAAGTTCCATTCATGCAGGCTGAATGGAACATGAGTTGGTGAGCGAATTTTCATTAATAATTTTTAACCGATTTTGTGGGTGATTCTTATAGGAAATTTCACGCTGATTCCGAATATACCATAATATGTCCCTATGTTTAGGATGGTATTTCACACCAAAAACCTCAAAAAACACGGTTTTTAGCGGTTTTTGAAACTAATTTTTCAAAATTTGACCCCTTGGAGTACTCAAACAATTCTGGCCAACGAACTCATCCTTACTTTTGATATTATCGACATTTTAGAATTATCGATTTTTTTATCTTGATCCCTTGGGTAGATATCGTCTGGAATGACACATAATATAAATATATAAATGAATATATAAATATATACCTATATACATATATAAAAAAGTGTTCATTTTCAGGAATCGTTTTAGAATGGTCTGAAACGGATTTAAATGAAGAAAATTGTCAAAAATTTGCATAACAAAAATTTTGAAGCCACAGCAATAGCTTCATTTTCTTCGAAAATTCGCTAATTTTCACTTGATTTATACACTGCACAGCTTTCTGAACAATTTTGTTTCAGTGTCTGTCTGTTTGTCTGTCGGTCTATTTGTCTGACTGTCTGTGGTCAATTCCTTGCCCCAGGCAGAACTATATGAAGTTATGTTGAGATTTTGATGAAATTTTCAGGAATTGCGCGAGTTGGTTTCTCTGGAAGTGAATTGGATTGGTTCACAACAGAGAGTGAGAAGTCCCGATGGTGCCCTATAGGAATGGCATCTAAACTCTGAAGGTTCAGTCAGGTCAGCAATCTTATTCGTATAGTTTATCAATTCAATAAGAAGCTGTTTAAGATCGTTCTGTAAAATGTCATATTATGATTTAAATGCTGATGAATTACAGATTTTTGTGTCAACCAAAGCAAACCCTATAAAATGAAACGATAGCAAAACTTAATTTAGAATTAGAAAGCCTGGTAGAATGGTGATCAACGCACTGCCTTAGAATTCATGCATCTTAGAGCAAAGTGATGTCGGTCACTGTTGAATTTCGTAGTTCTAAACGATGAAAGCCTCGAATTCAAGCACCATGTTCGTAACCTAGGTCTGATAATAAATTGACGAAAACTTATCCTGGTCCAAACAAGTTGAGGTTACCTGCAAAGGAGTTGATAAAGCTGGCCTAAAGCTAATAAAGCTATCAGTTGAAACGCTTAGCAGTGTAGTGCATTTTGAGAACCTACCTAATATATTGGCTGACAGATTCTAGTTTTATTTTATCATAAGTTTAATTTTTGATCTTGTGAAATTGGCTGTTTTGAAGTAATTTGTTACCAACGTAGAAGAAATATAATTTCGTTTCACTCAATTACTTTTGAACTTTTTGAAGTTTATTGAGGAACAATTTCTAGTTTACCATTGGAAATAAATGATAATGATAGGCTGTAATATGCTCAAGAACCAAATATATAATTCAGTTCGATAGAGAGAGCTACCCCAGATAATTTTAACTCGAAAACAGGGTTGCTACATGAGTGGAAAAGCCGATTTTCCAGAGGCAGCACTCAGTGCTGCACGCGCCCGTTCGTGTGAGTTTTGAAGGCTAGAAGAACATAGAACGATGAATAGAATATACGATGTACCTACCTATATAAGTGTGCGATTCAAGCGGCTCAAATGTCGTCTGTGAGTGGCCCCCCAACGTAAGAACGATTGTGACTTCCTCAAGTCACGGAATTCTCGGATAAAAGACGGTTCCATCTCGGTAAAGAGAGGCGTGACAGATAGTGAAGTATAATAAAGGCAGGTATTATAGAGCTGTAGGCGGTTCTCGAGTCCTCGCTGCTGGGGATCCTTTCTTCGGGCTCGATGAAGCGGAGGACCGAGTGGAAGTACAGGAACTTTACTGGCGCACCGCTAATGAACGCAGGCACGACTGCCATTGATAGGAGTCCAATGTATAACGTAACAGTGCTTATCTGTTCCTGGATCGCTTTTGCTTAGGGGTTGACCTCATCACTCACTCGAGAGAGGGCGTGATATTGAGGTCCTGAAAAAAACTCAGGGACACTCAGTACTACTGAACGAGTCTAAAGACTGAGAGAAGTAGCTGCGCCGATCTTACATTCGTAGATTGTGATTATAAATTACTAGGTAGTCAATTTCTCTTGCTAGTACGACTAGCCCAGGCAGCTTAGGTCAAAAAAGGCCGTGCTTCCAAAAAATTCCGAACAAGCTGGAAATCGTTTTAGTCGATGTTCCTCTCCAATATGAGGGATTAGAACTTTGCGAAAGTTTTCTAGTTTGCCTTAACAAATTTAATGCTTTTAGCGAATTTACGAAGAAAATGAAGCTATTGGCAATGGCTTCAACATTGTAGTAATGCAAATTTTTGAAATTTTTTTTTCTTGGAAATCCGTTTTAGACCATTCTAAAACGATTCCTGAGAATGTTACACTTTCCAAACGATATCTCACCGAGGAATCGAGATAAAAAATCCGAAAACATTTTGAAATGTCAATAATATCAAAAGAAAGGATGAGTTCGTTGGCCAGAATTTTTGGAGTACCTACCCCAAGGGGTCAAATTTTGAAAAATGTAGAGTCCAAAATCGCTGAAAATGCGTTTTTTGAGGTCTTTGGTATAAATTACCATCTTAAACATAGGAACATTATGGTATATTCGGAATCAGCATGAAATTTCCTATGAGAATCACCAACCAAATCGGGTAAAATTATTCTTTGAAAATTCGCTCATAAACTCATGCTGCATAGACGGAACTTTTTCATTTAAGGCATGATTTATTCTATAGGATGCTTCCTTAACGAGTTATAAGCGAAAAACCACAAAAAGGTAGACAATTTCGAGGTTTTTAGCCCCCCAAAAGTTAATCTCAACTAGAGAACTTTCGAACAGTTCTAATCCCTCATATTGGAGTGGAACAACATCGAATAAAACGATTTCCAGCTTGTTCGGAATT
Organism: Lygus lineolaris; assembly: GCA_030264115.1. Lineage (NCBI taxonomy): Eukaryota > Metazoa > Arthropoda > Insecta > Hemiptera > Miridae > Lygus > Lygus lineolaris. The sequence continues at coordinate 31,931,946 of JAEMON010000006.1, forward strand.
TTTAGGAACCAAAAACCTAAGCTGCCAGTGCTATAGTGTTAGAAGCTTCTCCAAGTTCTTGAAACTTTACCTCATGTTGGTACAGACCTATTAGAACTCCTGATCCCTAGAGTCATTTACCTGTGTGTCGGTTGTAAAGGACAGCTGAATCGATGATTTTTAAAACAACCTATACATATCATTTACCCAATTTCACAGGAGCAAAATAACTCTGTTGTTCAACACTTTTTACTGTCTAACACTTTTTGTCAATAATATAAAAAGAAAGGATGAGTTCTTGGCCAAAATTTTTGGAGTACTCCAAGGGTTCAAATTTTGAAAATTTAGTTTCAAAAATCGCTTAAACAAACGTGTTTTTTGAGGTTCTTGGTGTAAATAACTATCTTAAACATAGGAACATAATGGTATATTCAGAATCAGCGTGAAATTTCCTGTAGGAATCACCCACCAAATCGGGTAAAATTATGCTTTGAAAATTCGCTCATCAACTCATGCTGCATGAATAGGACTTTTTATAGTTTGTCCCATTATTTTCGTGACCTCAGCCTCATCTCATTAGATGCCCTAAAGTCGCCCCTCGATTTGCAAAAAAGCTCATGAAAATCGGTCCAGCCATTCGGGACTGATTGAATCACTAACAAAGTGAAAAATAGCGAACCTATCATAAGTATTTTCATGGCTGAATCTTCTTGATCTCTTAGGATCCTGCTCTCTTAGGATCTTCACCACGACTATGTACTCGATAAATTTATTCGAAAACGCGTTGAATAGGATCACGGGATGGTTAGGTTGGTTTCCATACTATTCTAACCGTAAACAACGGAAACTATCCAACGAGTGGCATAATGAGGGGGGTCCCGTATCACCTCACGGCTCGCCCTAGCCTCTAATGCATATGTATTAGCCAGGGCTGACGCCCAATAACATTCTGTATCACCCGCCTTGCACAATGGACCGATAGAATCGTTCTGAGTGGCATTGTGAAAACCTCACCTCTTTTTCACATGTCCCGACCAGCAGGTTGAGGCGTTTCCTCGAGTGCGTTCGAATAGTGCGTGGACAGTACGAGGGCAGGACCCAGCGAACCTCCTATTATACTCGAACTCGTACTTGATTATAGCACGATTCAAGGGAGGCGGGGCTTTTGTGATGGTAAGCCGAGGTGACAATTCCGTTACCCTTCTATGTCATCCTGGGATGATGAAGCATTGCGCGAACGTAAGAGCAGGTCTTAAACTCCGATGTTGATCTTTTTTCCAAGAGAGAAGAAGCACAGAGGCTGATGTGAATGAGAAGCAAAGCTTATTGACATTTTATGTCTTTGCTCTGGCACATAACTCGAA
>JAEMON010000006.1:31983070-32001783 GCA_030264115.1 Lygus lineolaris
TATCATAAATTGATCAGTTGGTTTCTAGGCTATCGTTTTATACAAAATATGTGGGATTATGATCAGTTATCATGCCGCTATCTCGATTTTAGTGGAGGTGTAATGAGATAACACCTTGGGCTCTTATGGTAATGTGTGTACATCTCGAGTGCCTCGTTCTCCATGACATCTATTATGATTTCTTACGTTCTATAAGCTATTCCAAACAAGTAAGTAATAAATTCCATGTTTTTGGTGTTACAGAACAATTTCAAGAGCGGAGGGGTATACATTTTATCTGTTGTCCCTAGACGAAATATGCCGTCGGATGAGGAAGACAGTGAGGAGGAAGATGTGGATGATATCAAATTGGAGTGAAGAATCAACGAACTATACGAACTAAGTAAAATAAGATATTATGTTGAGACTGTGGTTCCTTCTCAATTTGTAACTAATTACATTCCAAACAAAAGTAGAATGAGTATCTTGTAAAGACAAGTTTTCCAAGTCAATGTAACTTGTGTGCCTTAAAACTTGGATTTATTGAGACAAAGACTTGTCTAAAGTTGAAATGTAATTGATATCATGATTTATACCTCACTTTGTAATAATTAGGAAGTTTTTTAATAAAAATGTTGTAACCTTAGCCGTGTATCTTCCATTACCATATGAGCCCAAATTGTATTCAAATACACCATTTACAAAATTTGCACTTTTTGAACATTAAATGTTTTCAAACATCTTTCATTGTCATTTTCTTTTATTTCGAAGCATTTTGAGCTAAAATAGACGAAAAATCATAATTTTGGCAAAAATTTGGATCCTTGGGTTCATTAGGGTTAGTTTATGGGAGGGTCGCTAAAAAAACAAGTGACATTCCAAAAGGTTGTGCCGATTTTTGTTTGGTTGAACCCCTTAAATGCCCATTCCAAACACGACAACAAAGGTAATAGGTCCTCGGATAATATATCTTGAAAAATAATTCAATTTTTAGTGTAGTGTAGTTGAGGGTTCACTTTGCTGAAAGGTGGGCTCCGAATAGTTTTGTTTCAACCCTATACCTATAGTAGAACACGGGTGAAAGGGTACCTACCTACTTGCTGTTCTCATTTCAAACCTACCCTTTTACCTGTCGACTCCTAATTCACTGAATAAGTTCGAGGTCTTATATTATGAAGAACGATCTCAACTCAGTTCATCAGTAACTTCAAGGTTCCGCTTTGACATTTCACTCTCAACTCTCCACACCCAGTTGTGGCACTCAGACACGAAATACGGCGAACGTGACAGGATAAACGGACATCTACGAACTAAATCACTCACAATGAAGTTGTGGAAACCCATTTCGATAGAAAGAAACAGTAGTCAGTTAAGTACAAAAAATTCGATTCAGCTCATTATTTCAAATCAGCGAAATACGATTAAATTCCAACTAAGAGCAGTAAATAGGTTTGTTCGCAGTGACCAACTCAACACCGGGCGTTCGCGCCGTTCGCAGTGACATCTGATATGATCGTTTCTGACTATTTAGCGCATCCATGCTGGTCTCATTCGATTTGTAAACCACTTGAAAATGACACAGCGATCAAACCTAATATTATATTGTTGTTGGGCGTGAACCGTCACGGTGAAGTGACAGAGAAAATTGCCAACATTACGAGTTTTAGAAGTAGGTTGAGAATGAAAGATTAATTCAGAGATATCTGGTCGCGTGACGGAAATAAGGAAGAAAGAAAAAGTTGGTGGTGATTGGACAGACCCAATTTTTTCTAATGATTCTATACAAAAAGCCACGATTCTGTCTTCAATCTTGTAATTTGTATCAGATCCAATAATGGGCAATTATCGTTTATAAAATCAAATTTTTTCTGATTTTTTATTGTTATTTTGAATAAAATAACTCAGGTAGTACAAAGAAAAGCTGTTTGAAAAGCAGGCGGCAAGGGCCTAAAAGAACTAAAAAAAGAAGAATGTGCTGAGATTGCATTGGGATCAGCGAAAACAGAATTTAAATAATTGATTAATAATAATTAGGTAATTAAATTAATTATTTAATTAAGTTAATTTTATTCTCACTAATCAAAGCTCAAATAGTTATGTTTTTTTAGATTTTCCTTAACCCTCGTTTTGTTTGGTTGGCATCTTGGACAGGTTTAACCAATGACAGAGTACACCCTTTTTAACGTCACTTTCCCGCCATAGGACAATGATGAAAATTGCAATAAATTTTCTAGAATTACATATAAGTACACTATTTTTGCCCTACGACTTCAACATTGTTTCTCTCAAGCCATTTGGCACCTTTCAGAAAAAAAATTGATGAAAATTCCCCATTTCACCAAATGTAAGTGGCAGTTTACTCTCTCAATTTCAAAAATCATTAAAATTATAATTTGCAGGACAAGCAATTCAATATTGGAAAAATCGGTCGAGGAAAATTATTGTCCCTTCATTCAGGTACTTATAGGTTTTGCCTCAAACAAGAAACCAACTTTGTTCAGAAGTTCAGTAGTGCAAAATCAATGCGAGTGGAAATTGGGGAATATGATAATCCCCCCCCCCAATTATTTAGTATTCGAGCAAAATCGCACCATTAGGAACTGAGAAACAGTAGTCAGGAAATCCACGTTCGCGCGAGCGCACACCGTACTATTGGGCCAACAGAATTAGTAGGGCACCGTATTGGAGCTACCTTCAAAATTCCACAAAAATTGGACCATAATTTAGTACAGTTATGAGGAGCATGGAATCGCCATAGACATACAGACACGGAACGCAAATTGTACAGAAAGGTCTGAAACACAGAAAACAAGTTAGTGTAGGTATTTTGATCTTAGAGAACATTTTTGGGAATTCTTGAGCGAATACGCAGCCTCCATACCTTCGATAGTGAAGAAACCAAAATAAACACTCATAGACCTTTTGATTGCTTACTGGTGCATGATAAACGATACTTGAGTAACATCACGGTAGCGAAAAATGGTAATGATTACAAATTAATGAATCAATAACTTGAAGAACATTTATTGAAATTCCTAATGTTATTCATTACCAACCAGATCCGGTGTTTCAATGTAGTTACTAGTAATTCACTCGTAAGATTCCTGTTATAGTAATGCAAGTCGATAATTTAGGTACTAATCATAACTTATTACGGATAATAAATTATCATTCGTGAAGTGACTTTACTGTCTCTTAATATACGTAGTAATTTTACCAGGGGATTTCTGAATCAATGTTATACTTAGACAAGTATAGCCTAGTAGCTAATCAGTAGGTAGGTATAGTAGGTAGGTAAGTGGTTACTCAAGGTTTTTTATGGTCGTAGATTTGTCCGTTTTCCACGAACCCATTGGCACACATACCTAAGTTTATAATCACTACCGAAGTTACTCTATCTTCCTTCAGGTTCTATATTTCAAAAGGAGAAATTGTAGTTTTTTAAAGCAATCATTACTTAGTCGATTAAACCCTGAGCCTGCCAGCTGGCTCGAAAAGAGTGCCCCTGGGCTTGAGCCCGACTTTTGGCGAGAGAGAAACTTCCATTCATGCAGCATGAGTTAATGAGCGAATTTTCAAAGAATCATTTTACTGATTTGGTGGAGGATTCTCATAGGAAATTTCACGCTGATTCCGAATATACCGTACATTTATGTTCCTATGTTTAAGATGGTAATTTACATCAAAAACCTCAGAAAACACGTTTTTTTAACGATTTTTTACTCTACATTTTCAAATTCTGACCCCTCGGAATACTCCAAAATTTCTGGCCAACGAAATCATCCTTTCTTTTGATATTATTGACATTTTAAATTTGTTTTTGATTTTTTATCTCTATTCCAGGGTCAGATATCGTCTGGAGTGACAAAATATTCAAAAATTTGCGTTACTAAAACTTTGAAGCCATTTCAACAGCTTCATTTTCTTCGAAAATTCGTTAAATGTCACACTGGGACTGAGCCCGACTTTTGGCGGAACGCACCAAGTCTACTATAATACTAAAGGCACCCCGAAGTATGTAGACTTATTGTATGGCACGTTAGGTCTGTGCTTAAAATAATAAATTCGAATAAAAATATCTCTTCACATTGACCAACATAATGACAATATTAAATGATAATAGGTACCTTCTTGTAAATCCTGTTTAAGGCGTAGTTGTGCATCAAAGATTGAAGTTACTAGGTGTCATCTCCAAGTGGTTATTGGAAAATAGGAATTGAACTTTCGAAACTTGCCTAGAAAGTTTACACTGAGCACAGAGCAGATTTTATTGTTATTTTTATTGTGTTTGTGAATCATGGCATTGTGCATAATCATCTTCCTCTCTCATGATCTTCATCACGAACCTATCCACCAAGAATTGAGTGAGAACTGGAATACGATGCGAATCTGAGTGAATGTGGGATCACCTCAATATTCAGCCCAAACGGCTAAGAAGTCCCTCAAGAGATATAACGGCATATTTGCGGTTATCCGGAGGAAAACGTGGACCGGACCATCATTTGAATGTCATTAACCCACATCATAGTTTCCCACTGGGAGAAATTGAATTACTGACCGACCTTTCCAGACAATGTCAATTTGTGGCCCTGTGAAGCTGTACCATCGAGCTCACTCAATTTTGTTGCACTGGACGAGGGCGAAAACAACTTTTCGAATTATGGAGGGAATGAAACCACTGCATAAGTTCCAACAAATGAAGTAGGCAAATTATAGAGAAAAGATGGCAAGAGAAATGTATGAAAATCCGTTTTGGAGTAGGTAGATATTTCGAGACTTTGGGCTCTGGATTTTGACGTCATATTGCACTTACCTATCCTACATATAGATTTATTTACACGGTATCTATCATGTTCCTTTATTACGTGATTTTGAAGAACTCAAAAACCGGGTTCTTGTTGTTGTGTGCATGCGATTTTTCATCACCCCCGATCTTTCAAATAATTACCTACTTACTATCTTATTTTGCAGATTAGGATTTTACGAGAAATGATGAAATGGTCATCACTAGAATTTTTGACAGGGCAAAGGCGTGCCCAAATATGTACAACGAAAAAATGTTTCGTAAACAACAACAAAACATGTTAAACATAAAAAACAACTCAAAAAATGTTAAACAACAAAAAAAATGTTTTGTAACAACGAAAACATGTTTTCTAACTGTTACGAACGATTGCGAATTATCAAGTGGTAATTTATTCTAAAAACCTGAAAAACACGTTTTTAGCGATTTTTTACCCTACATTTTCAAAATTTGACCCCTTGGAGTACTCCAAAACTGCTGGTCAACGAACTCATCCTTTCTTTTGATATTATTGACATTTAAAACTTTTTGTGGTTTTTTTAATCTCGATTCTAGGGTCAGATATCGTCTGGAGTGACATTTATGTCTCTATATATAAAGTGTTAAATTTCAGGAATCTTTTTAGAATGGTCTGAAACGGGTTTCCATAAAGAAAAGTTTCAAACATTGCCATTACTAAAATTTTGAAGCCGTTGCAATAGCTTCATTTTCTTCGAAAGTTCGCTAAAAAGACTAATTCATGCAGCATGAGTTAATTCAAAGCGAATTTTTAAATAATCAATTCAACCATATAAAGAAACGTAAAAAACTAATGAACTACAATAGGTATCGTTTTAGAATGGTCTAAAATGGATTTCCTTGGAGAACACTTTCGAATATTTGCAGTCCAAACATTTTGGAGCCTTTGCAAATAATTTATTTTTAGTTTCTTCGAAAATTCGCTAAAACTAACTGTTGCGTCCAGTAGTAATTTGCAGCGTTTTTCAAGCTGGAACCGAGGCGATTTCCGTTCTTCAGTTCTCTGAAGCACACGAATGTGAATCTTATAGACATCGGTATCTTGTACGTATTGTTATAAATAGGTAGTATATGATATGTGAATCTTATAGACATCGGTATCTTGTACGTATTGTTATAAATAGGTAGTATATGATATGTGAATCTTATCGTCATAAATATGTGAATCTTATACCGATATCATGTTATAAATAGGGGTAGGAACCCTAAAAATCGATCAATTCGGTACCTACTTATAGAAATTCTGATATTTTGCTTCCGAGTCTACCAAGGAAGCGGAAGCAATGTTTTCACTTTTGAAGAGTGACAAATTTTTTGCCTCCGAAATCAAAATTTCAACTCGCGTCTTACGTTTTAGACCTTCCTGAACAATTTTGGTTTCGTGTCTGTCTGTGTGTCTGGGAATCCTTACATAACTTCCACAATTTCCATCCGATTTTGATGAAATTTTCATGGATTACGTGGGTTAGCCCCCAGATGGTCCCCTATGAAATTCATCACCAGCCGACCAACGGTAGCCTCTGCGCATGCGTAAACGTTAAATCCAGAAAACATCAATTTCTCACGACCTAATGGTCCGATTTCGCTCAACTTTGGAGGAAAGTTGAGGATCGAAGGTTCGATAGTACCTTACGAGTTTCATAAAAATCGGATCAACGGTGCCCACTGCGCATGCGCAAACGTGAAGCTCCTCATAACTTCGACAATTTTCATTCGATTTCCATGGAATTTTCAGAGATTGTACAGGTAGTGATCCCTTTGATGATTTTTTTAAAATATAGGTATATGTTTAAATATAAAATCATGTTGTGGATACGAGGAAGCTATGTGCCACACCCAACTTGTTTTACTCGGTTTTCGGTTCTGCCCTCACGACCTAAATCGATTCCATAGTCTTCCCTGTGATCTTTCCTTGCTTCTGAGGTTCGTCCCTAAAAAGATGTGTGTTGCAAGCGTTGTATATTGTATAGGAAAATGTGTTCGCCTATCACCAGACCTCGGATAACCGATATCGCGCCTCCACGCCCTGCGGAGAAAACTGTAACAGATCCGGTAAACACCGCGAACGCAAGCACGTCCTCCCGAATCGAGGTTAGGCTAGCCCCCATCTCTCCTGGCACGTGAGTGCGGTTGCATTGTTCCTGGTCCCCCAACAATGTGATCTTCTTCCAATGATTAGGACAAGAGCAGATAATGGAAGAGAGGTCGAACCCCTGATTGTGAGGTAGGCTGTACTGTACAGTGCAGCTTCCCTACCCTAGAAAGTGAATTCCTCGCCGAGCCGATCTGAGGGAAATACTACGGCTTTGAAAGATTCTACCTTCAGTATCGCGTCTTTAGAAAATTTTATAAGTACCTATACAATAGGCATAACCCACGGCTTTCACATTTTTTATCCCTCTTTTGACGAGGATATCATTAGAGGCGGTGGATTCCAAAACTGTCTATGTCCGATTTTGCAATTTTTCAGGAAACACGAAAAACCAATGAATATGGAAAGTTTTGGTGGTCACTTCAACTTTGGCAATTGGCAGCAGTTTTGGAATACACTGACTCATCAAAGTGGAGAGTTTTGGAACACACCGCCAAGTTTTGAAGCCAAAACAGTGGAAAGGAGACATATTTGTTTGATTCTGAAGGCATTTCTCAATTGAGCGCAGGAAAATGTTTCAGAATCCACTGCTAACTAGATTTCGCTAAAAATGAATGTGGACAGTTTTGGGATCCACCGCCTCATTTATATCTGCCATAAAGAAAAAAGGACCAATCACCGAAACTTGATTGTGAAACGAAAGAAGTTGATTGCTTTCGAAACCGAGTGTGCTGCACAAGGTTCCAACTGCACATTCGGAGTAGGTCTGAGAAGGTTGAAATCAGGTATGAATGTTCTTCCAACTCCGGATAGGGATTACACAGCAGTCTAAATTCATCTGGTCATTCGACGACATAGGATGTCCATTCCACAGAGGGTTAGTGGTTCTGTCTTTAAATAACCTCTTCCAGGGACGTAAAACCAAATTTTTGTCACCAAATTATTTTTTGGTAGGGGCCTACCTATTGTATTAAGTATAGCGAAAACCTCTTGTGGTAACTTTCGGAAGGTTAACTATTTTTATTTAAAATCAACATTTTCACTCAAATTTACGTTTTGGACTTTCCTGATGAAATTCGGTTCTGCAGTGTATGTCGGGCTGTCGTCTGTATGTGTGGCTGTGAATACTTGCTACTCGTGCAATAGGTACTACAATGTGATTCCGATTTCGATGGGTTTTTTTTTCAGACTTTGTGTGTGAGTTGCATGAAATTCATCAACGTCGGATCAATAGCAACCCCTACGCGAACGAGAACTTTCCAAACATCAATTTCTCAAATGACAAACACTGCTGTCCGGCTGAGGACAGTTAATATGATCTGATGCGACCCTCTCCTCAAGCCAACTAGGAATCTTTGATGCCTAATATGAACCCCCCCGAATCTGAAAAATAATAACTTTTTAATATGGCTTGACCATATAATAGATAAAATGTAATAAAATATTCAAAGTTGGATTGCGTGATACAAATCCTCCCCTAATTTCTAATATGCTTGTTTATACATTTTTAAACTTGTACCAAAGTGATCTTTACAACATACAAATGTTTTCCAATGGAGATCTCTACTGACCTTAACAATCCATAAGTCAGGGCCCAGGAAAATCAGCATTACTTGAACTATTCGGTTCAAGAGAAAATTGAGGGGTCGAGGGTGACGAGTATTCTTCTTCTATCGGTTCTAGAATCGATTGCTATGCTTTTTTGCATTTTTTGTGCCTTTCCCAGGGTTCTGTGAGTCTTCAAAGTTGATGGTTATCCGTTTGCCGTACTTTGTCAAGCGCGCCCGCTACTGTAACTTTACATTTAAGATGTGTAAACAGTTTGTGTGCGAAAATTACTGCGAAAAAAATAGACACTTGTGGCAACTGCTCAGCTGAGGATGATAATATGGAGGTTTATGATATGTAAAATGATGAGTAAACAAGCCAGTAAAGTCAAATTACGAATGCTTTTTTTTTTAGGTAAGACACAATGTTGACACTGGGCTGCAATTTCCAAAACACTATTCATGATACCTACTTATACATTCAGTGTTTTGATTCATTCTTGTTAAGTAGCTAGGTATACGATTGTGGTTTGTTCCTGAGGGTAAGTACTTACCTATATTTTATGTAGGTATGTAGTAAATTTTTTGCAATTTTGTGTTTTATTCAGATAGCTACAATTTATTTTCAATTATGCGCAGTCTAACGTTTCATATTTGTCCTCTAGATATAATAATATACGATAAGTATCTACTTTTCATTGAATGAAACCAGAAGAAGAACTTACCAACATGGTAGTTGCTTTTAATTTTGTGATAGTAACTAACAAAAAAACGTAATTTATTTACACATTTACATATGAGTAAAATAATGTGAGGAACATTCTTTTTTAGGAAAGAACCATGAGAAACATTATTTTTTACGAACAAAAGTAACTATTAGTTACTAAAATAATGTCCCTAATAGTTACTTTTGTTCGTAAATGGGTGCTCCATGCTAAAATGCGTAGGAAACTATGTGAAAAACAGACGACATTCACTGATACTATACTATACTATTGCTATCTGGTTGGTGGCGTGACCAATGACGCTCAGTTTCCAAGTCTCCCGTTGGTTGCTTATGACATGTTCGGTTTTAATTGGATCTTCCACACTGACACGTTGTGTTTCGCTCAGATCGTCGAACTTTAGCCTTGAAAATAACGGTGACCTGTAAGTAAGGTTTTGGTCGGTTTCCGATGCAGAAATGGATACAAATCGTCGTCCTTGACAATAATCAATCCCTAACTCATTTTCTGAAAAATTTTGACCTGTTCGTTTTTGCTTGGACCCTCCTCGTTTATAGATAACCCTTCTGCGTAGATCACAGCCCTTTCGTGGTCGAAAAAACATTTTACTCACCCAGTTTCTTGTCGTTCACAATCGTCATACTCTCGTGCAAGGAGTTCCTCTATCTGTATTTCCAAAAAGTAGGAAAAATAGTAAAACAATAGTAAAAGTAGGAAAACCATTCCTAGTTAGCAAGTATACCTACGTATGATAGCTTATAAGTAAAAAAAAAACTCAGCTGATCTGAGAGCTCCATTTTCGACTCAGATGATCCTGAGTCGAGACATGAAAATGTCAAAAAATAATGTTTCTCATGGTTCTTTCCTAAAAAAGAATGTTCCTCACATTTACTGAGGTATATGTTACTGTGTGAACTTACGTTTTCAGACTGTGATGATTAAAAAATGTAGAAAAATATGTTCACTATATAGTTTAATGCATACACTGCGTATTCCCTTTATAAAATTAGTTAGATTGTGTACAGAAAACCCATGAAATGCGTTGCCGAACTGAGTTCGGTGCGCGCCTGGTTGTGTGATAGAAAATCGCGCGCCCGCCAAAGGGTTAAAGACCCAATTCAAAAAAAATGTCTCCCTTGCGAGGAAAAACATTAAATCATGTTTAATGTTTTTCAGGAGAGAAAATGGCCTTGGAGCTCACTCAGCTGATCAGTGACAATAACCAAAAGCATCTTGGTACAACTAGACCCCAAATGGAGCCGATATAACGTGGTAACTAAGAAATCGGTCCGTGGTAACTAAGAAAAAAACGTTGCATATTTGCGTGTCGGAATTCACAGAAAGACCCCAGCCCTAAAACATTAAACATGTTAAAAAAAATTCGTTCCATACCTCCTGAAATCCCCTCCCCCCATTGAAAATCCTGGGTACGCCCCTGACTGAAGTAACTGTTCATTTGAACAATAAAGTTGTCTTAATTAAAATTAAAAAAAAACACAAAACCGTAATTACCTACATTATACCGACCCAATGAACAGTTACGGTCGCTTTTTACGTGCAATATGCCTCCCGAGAAGTTTGCTCGCTGCTACCAGCTAATGAGTCAGGATAACCACCTCAACTCCTAGCGGGACCATCTGGGGCTAACGAGGTTTCTTTTCATTTTTTTAACCCACATTCTCCCATTTCATCTCGGCCAAGCAAACACCGGTTCGGCCGTAGGGTGCCAGTACTTGGCCGTTTCTTGCCGTCATAAAGCCGAACTGAATTGAATCTAAAAAAAAAACATAAAAAAAGCGCAGGCGATTAGGCCCCACTTAGAGCTTGTCGTCAGAAGCCACCCACTGTGCGAGACTCGTTGCGGTTTACTTTTCCTGCAAACGACCTGCATTTTTTAGTGTTAAAAATGAGTGGTATAAGAAAAGAACTGGACATTGGAACTAACAAAAAGGCAATGTAATAATCCAAGTCTTTACTCTGGTTGCGGTGCGGAAACGGCATATTTATGACTGCTATATTACCGAACAACCGTTTTGCATTTTTCCTAGTCTAAAAGGGCCGTAACCGGAATAGTTCAAAAATCTTCGGAACTAAAAAAAAAAAAAAAAAAAATCTGGTGCGAGGCTTCACACTACTTTCCTCACCCGTAAAAATCTGAAAATGGCCATTTTTGCGGTTCTTAACGCCGATTTCGGCCCTCAATATATTTTTTGTGGAGATGAGGGGTACTGGAACTTTTTTCTACTGGTTGGAAGAGTAAGTCCTGTGAATTTCATCAAAATCGTTAGAGAGAAGCTAAAAAATGAGCTAAAACGACGTTTTTGCATCGATTTGGTATATTTTCTCCCCCTTATCATTTACCTGGAGGGCTGAAATTCTAAGGGTCTCATCCTCACTCATGTAGAAACCAATCCTCTAAATGGCCAAAAAATCGAAATTTTTTCATAATTTTCGTAGAGGCCGCAATCGTGTTCATACACATACGAACATACATACATACATACATACGGACTTTTCCAAAACGTGGAGAAAATTGATCAGATGTCGATTAGGACCAGTTAAAGGTGGTGTTTCAGAAATTAGGTTTTCTGCTGATCGCAATACTTTACTTTCACCTTCAGGTGCACTGAGGAAAGTAAAAACAGGTGGAAATTTCAATGTCGGAGGAAAATTTTATTTCATTTCTGCACGAATAACCTTCGGTAGTGAGGAAGCCGAATTCTCCTCAAAATATGTTTATAATGCGAGTAAATTAAGGAGGCAATGGCTTTGTGAGGAGAATTTTAGTTTTTTAACAGAAATCAGTAAAGAGAAATCCCATCCAGATCCCCAATCATAACATGGGCTCATAATCTCTAATTTCTGCTGAAAACCAAAATCCAAACTTAACCATTTTCTAACAATTTACGCCCATTGGATCAGCAAATATTCCAAGAGCTAAATTAGTTTTCTATCAGTAATTTTCGGCAATTTTAACTGAAGTGAGTGAAAATCTGAACTATTGTTTGATGGCATAAGGGTAGGTAGATACTAATTTTGATCAGTCCGTTCCTTAAAAATTCGCTCATCAAGTCATACCTACTACAAAACTGGAACTTTTCAATAATGATTGACTCGGCTGATGTTCGAGGGTTTTGTAGTGAAACTGGTGGGATTAGATCAACTTGCATCACTTTTGAGATCATATGGTGGACTGAAACATCACATTATCAAGAAAGTGATGTAAGTTAAGTGGTCCGAAATGAGATTGGTATGACTTCATTAGACCAGTAATCGCCACAAGCTACACTTCTAATAGCAGTTTTCCGCGCTATTCACTCACGCTCAAACGATGTTAGTTCGTTAAATGAATCGTGACCCTTAAACGCGTAACTTTCTAAGAGGAAGCATTAAATGTTATAGCAACTGAAAGTAAACCTTCTTAATGTCACCTTCAATTTGATCTTTTACTTCTTTATCCTCATTTTCTAGCAGAAGAAAGTTCTGCCTCGCCGAATAGCTCTTCAAAATTAAAACTCAAGAAACGGACCAGAAACGCCTAATGCTCGGGCTGATGATGTTTGAGGCGGCGTTTTCAGGGGTTGCTTTTTATTTGAGCTGTACCTACAAATGGCCTTGCTGACAAACTAAGTCGAATGTCACGACTTTTCATTTCTCCAGAATGCGAGGGTATAACGAATCGCTCGTGTCGTTCTCTTTTTCCTGAACTTTTACTTGAGACGGTAGAAATGAGGAGAATGACGAACATCTACCGCGTGGATTTGAGAAGGGGCATAAGTTACGCCTGACATTCTCCAAGTTCATTTTTCATTCATATGGAAATTTAGACTTTTATGAACTCATCAATCATCATTACGCTTCAGCCAGGCAACGAATGCGATGATGGGCATTTCTTGTAGTAGTTGACTTTAAGTGACACATATTGGCACAGTATATAATGTACCAAAAGGTACGAGTAAATTTGTTACAGCCAGAGAGAATAGAACACCTAAGCAATCGGACTTTCTGGGCAATGATTGCGGAGTGGTGTAAGGGAACCAGCATGTCTCGTCTCTTTGAAGGTTTTCCAGTCTCTCTAGAGTGGTGAGTACAACACTAGTGTTATATCGGCAGGATAGATTTTCGATAGGTAGTGTATAATGGGTCCTTCGATTCATGCTGGTACGCAACAAGTGCAAATTCGTTTATGGAAAAAATATTGAAAATATTGACAAAAACGTCTGCCAAGTTGGGTGTGGCACATAGCTTTCTCGTATCCATAATATGATTTTATACTTATATAACATGAATATTAAAAAAATCATCAAATGGATTACTAACTGCACAGCACAATCCCTGAAAATGCCATCGAAATCGGATGAAAAGTTATGAGAGCTTCATGTTTGCGCATGCGCAGTGGGTACAACTCATCCGATCTTGATGAAACTCGTAGGGTGTCATCAAACCTCCGATCTTCTACTACCCTCCAAAGTTGTGCAAAATCGGACTATTAGAACGCGAGAAATTGATGTTTCAAGAATTTCACGTTCACGCATGCGCAGAGGCTACAGATGGTCGGATGGTAATGAATTTCATAGGGGACCATCCAGGGCCTAACCCGCGTAATCCCTGAAAACTTCATCAAAATCGGATGGAAATTGTGGAAGTTATGCGTGTTGCAAGGATTCTGGGACACACAGACAGACGGACAGACAGGGAGGCACGAAACCAAAATTGTTCAGGAAGGTCTAAAACGTAAAACACGAGTTGAAATTTTGATTTTGGAGGTAAAAAAATTTTCAAATCCCAAAAGTGAAAACAATGCTTCCGCTACCTTGATAGACTCGGAAGCAAAATACAGACAGAATAGAACATTCCTGATTAGAATATTCCTACTGCTGAATACTCACCGCATTAAAGCGTTCGACGTACGTAGTAAGTTAATACAGATTTCGTCACTTACCTGAAACAGAAAAACAAACCCTGTTAATTACTTGTATAATTATGTTTCGCCTTGTTGTTGGACTCATAAAGGAAGAATTGAGACATTTTTGATACGAGAAAATCAAGTAGGTACCATCAGGTTGGAAAACTTTGTGACATGACCTTTTTTTGTATTATATACTTCCTCACTACCGAAGGTAAGGCATACTTCACTCGTTCATGCAAGAAGATCTGCAAATTATTACACGAAGGTTTGTTATTTTTCTGTATAGATCACCCAATAGTAAGGATACTATTGGAGATTATCATGGAGATTTGATGTGTAGGTCCTTCATAATGGAATTCAAGGAAGCTTATAAAAGTAAACAAGAAAGGAACTTGATCATTTACATTATGAAAGTAAATAATTTACTTTTACTTATGAGTAAGTAAATCATTTACTTACTTATTTACTTCATCATTTACTTATGAAAGTAAATCGAAAGGAACTTGAATTTGATCAGCTGATCTTTAAACGGCGATTTGAGATTCACACTCATGTTTCTGCCCATTTTTTTGTTTTTTTTCGTTCAACACTTGAGTCCTTCCAGTGAGCGAACGGTTGGTCGTAAAATGCTCCGCGAGGTCTCATTCGACGCTTTTTGGTAAATTTTAACCGTACCAGTTAAGATAGGACCACGAAACCCGTCCACTTCGATAGATATTGACAAGCTGAATCCAAATATGAAAAACTGAATTTTGGAATTTTGTCGTTTACCTTGTTTTTGCATAACGCCGTCAATTTGAGGTACCTAGCTACTGACCTACTATAAAATCATAGGTCACAATAACCAGGAAGTGTATCGGGCTAATAGTTTATGAGGTGAGGAATTAATTTATTAACCATTGGGATCCGTACTATTGGGTGATTTATATAAAAAAAACTAATAAAACTTTGTTTTTTTTATTCGATTTTTTTATTCTACTTACTTTGTAACGTAAAAAATCAAATTTTGAGGGGATGGAGTGGTTAAAAATTACAACTGATCGACTCAGCTGAACTGGGAGCTCCATTTTCGACATCTTACATAAGAGTCTGCAAGCAAGCGAGACATTTTATGTCCTTTAGTAACGCAACGCTTTAAGAGGACACTTTTTCGTGGCAGTTTTTTATTTTAATGTGCCAAAGCAAAGACATAAAATGTCAAAAAGATTTTCCGTTTTCTATTCCAAAGGGTCATTATTGACAATAATAAACCAAAAATTGTCCTCCAAAATTAAAATTTTCACTTTTGCTTTTCAAGTTCCAAAGCACTTTGAAACATTTTGATTCTATGGCTGTGTGTGGTCAATCCCTTGTCCTGGTGAACATCGAGATCAGATTCAGGATATACCTACTCTAGAGTGAAAAAATTATTGCAAATTGAAAAACAACTTAGGAAACAGTGAACCCATAACGTGGAAGAATGTACCGCTTGGGTCCAGTTACTGTCGACTGAATTCCCAAGCTGGTGAACGCTCTGTCAGGGAACCGGCGGATGTGACTCGCCAGATATCATTTCCACCGGTTAAGACGTTGAAGGATGAAGGATAAGGTACGAGGAAATCCCGAAGCCGTTAGAATGAGAGAACTTTCGGGAGAAATGACAATAGGCCTTCCACAAGAGGGAGCCCCACCCTGGACCGACTTCGGACAATGGACGGATTTTTTCGATCCCTCCCGAAGGATGGGAGTTCAAGCCACAATGGCACTGGGGCACTGCATCCCACTGATCAACAGCTGACCGTGTTTTAATCGGTGAAACAAAACCCGGTTTAGGCCCCTCTTTGGCCCACTGTATGGATTTACAATCCGACACGGATTGACCCGGTTTTTTCAACGAGGTGGTCGTGCGAAATAAGAGAAATATTGTCGAGTAACGCGTGCGTTGCAATTTCCATACGTTATTCTGGGACGATCGATTCGATCCGATTCACCTCAGGCACCGAGAGATGAGTGTGTTTATAGTTTACTACCCAGTTTTCCGTGCATCCCACATATACCTAATTGTAGTTTATAAACCTCCGATCATGTCCAAATGATATTTATTTACAATTAATATTCACATATTATGTCGGAAAAATGGAATATAGCTGAATATTTTGTTAGGTTTGTTGCGAGTTGAACCAATGAAATTTGTCACCAAGTTTTAGGGTCACTCAGAAATGGGACCGAATATCACAATTTGCGTAATTAAGAGCACTTCAGAGGCAGCCACACCTCAGAACATCGAGCATCACAGCTACATACACCAATTCCAACATCAAGAAAAACAAGTCAGACTCAGACTGTGTCGAATGAAATGATGACTCAACATCCATCTTGAAATCTGTATCATCATTATCATCAACCCTACGTCATCGACCTAAAATACTAATTGCCAACCTTAATACATTAACAAATTTCCTACGAAAAACTATTCATGTTCCTAATAACCATCTACAAACGTGAGCCCTCACAGAATTTTCATAACAAACTATGATGCCTTCCAATAGCTTGAATAGAGATGCCTTCAATAAGTTGAAGGAGATTAAGGGTATTTTCAAATGCATCGTTCCAACGCACAGTGGGACGAAAACGGGAAAACCGCTCTTAATTGAAATTCAACTGTCAACATTCATTTACTAAAAACATTTGTTGCGCGATTCTGAATATTTTTAGTGCCGAATTCGATGAAACCATTTTCGAATCGATTTGACCACTACTATAAGTAGTAAAAGTTAAAAACGAGCTCAAAAACCGGAGTTTTTGGAACAAATAATTTATAAGCTGTCAATTTCGCTCTAAATCGCTAATTACCTCTCATTTTGTAATTCTTCGCATTAAATGCGGCTCTGGAGTTCAAAGTTGCAATCGGCTGCATCTAAATGTCTTTGTGGGTGTTTCTAGACATGCATAGGTAACTGTAAATCTCACAAATTAAGATGCGCAAATCTGTACAGTGAAATGAAAATATTTGACACTCAAAATTTGCTGTGAAATTTCAGAAAAAATTATCCGATGTTGCGAACTGATTATTTGTACTTCTACTCTAATACGTAAGCCATAAAAAATATACATGGACCATCTCAGGGACAAGAATGAGTAAATACCGTATTGTTCTCAATTTTAATTTCATCGAAATTTCATTACTTTTTGCGCATTTTTTCATGATCCAGCTACTTGGCACTGGACATAAGATTGCTTTGGTAGCCAATAAACACATTTCTACCATCATTTGCACCAAATCTCGACTTTCGAAAATGGGACTTATGAGCGGTTTTTTCTGGATTCGTTTTTCAACGTGCGGGTACCTAAGGGGCACTCAACAATACTCAAAAACTTCCCTTACATTGCAAAAATTACTATAACATCAACAACCTCACCACAACCATGCATAATGCATGGGTTTCTATTTCCTGCTCCACAGCACTCAGATGTAGTCCGAACCTAACAATTTTGCATGAAGCAACCATTGTTGTTAATTGGAATGCTAGAGATTTTAGGCGCATTCCTGGAGTACAGTCTATCCACACTATTTAACACACAATAGTACCTACTATTTAGCTGGTTATGTTACCTGTGACAGATACATTTTAAAGCTTTTGAATGGGAAACAGTTAAAAGTTCCATTCATGCAGCATGAGTTGGTGAGCGAATTTTCAAAGAATTATTTTAAACGATTTTATGGGTGATTCTTATAGGAAATTTCGCGCTGATTCCGAATATACCATAAATGTTCCTATGTTTAGGATGGTATTTCACACCAAAACACGTTTTTTAGCGATTTTTGAAACTAAATTTTCAAAATTTGACCCCTTGGAGTACTCTAAAAATTCTGACCAACGAACTTGTCCTTCCTTTTGTGAGGACTTCGACAATGGATTCCCATCGATATAGAACGACTAGTAGTCCTAAATCGATGTGGATTCCACATTATGTAAATAATTCATATTTATGTTTGCATCACATACACGTAAATGTACGTCAGAAAACATTCTATAGCAGAATATTTTGCTGGGTTTGGACGCTGTTACATTTTACGAGTAGCCACCTCCAAAATTCTGCTTGTAGTTGATTGTGCGTTGATCAAGTTCTAACATTGTTTAATATCGGATGTCGTCACACATCAAGCGAAGCGTACACAAACACTCCGAGTAACCACAGTACATATTTTCCACTTTACTGGATCGAAGATGCTCATTGAGGCAAAGCAAAGAAGGGACCAGAAATCGGTCATCTACGGTTGCACGTCTCAACTTCACCTTCCTTTGTGCGCTCGTTCGTGACATCGTTGCGTAGGCAAGAATCTCATTGTGCAATAATACCCATTTACTGATTACAGCGTCCGTAAAGTCTTCCTCGAGGCGCCTTTTAGTAGATTGTCGTTGAAGGCCAAATGAACCGAATGGTCCGATAATCCTGAATTAGGCATCATTATTATTTCTCAAACGTACTATTAAGCAAGTATGATGTTTTAAAATTACTGGCAATGGAAGAAGCAGTAGTCCACTTCTTTCATAACTATTGGCTTTCCTGCGATGTTGCTCTTCAAGGTTGGGATGAGGAGCGACCCATGAACTCTTCCATTCCCCGAAAGTCATCATTATTATTAAAGAACGGGATC
>JAEMON010000006.1:32055705-32077171 GCA_030264115.1 Lygus lineolaris
ATTCTTCCTATTTTTATTTTCTACGGAGTCTATGTGCCTTTAAGCCAATTTAACTTTTAAAAGTTCCATTCATGCATCATGAGTTGGTGAGCGAATTTTCAAAGAATAATTTTAACAGATTTTGTGGGTGATTCTTATAGGAAATTTCACGCTGATCCCGAATATACCATTATGTTTCTATGTTTGGAATGGTATTTCCCACCAAAAAAATCAAAAAACACGTTTTTTTAGCGATTTTTGAAACTAAATTTCCAAAATTTTACCCCTTGGAGTACTAAAAAAATTCTGGCCAACGAACTCATCCTTACTTTGATATCATTGACATTTTAAAAAATTTTTGGATTTTTTATCTCGCTCCCTCGGGCAGATATCGTCTGGAGTGACACACATAATTTATATACATATGAAAAAGTGTTAAATTTCAGGAATCGTTTTAGAATGGTCTGAAACGGATTTCCATGAAAAAAATTGTCAAAAATTTGCATTCCAAAAATGTTGAAGCCATTGCAATAGGTAGCTTCATTTTCTTCGAAAATTCGCTAAAAGGACGTGAAAAATTCAAAATGACGAACTTACTATTATACATAGATGCTCTCCCTAGAGAATTGAATGACAAGAAGAATGCCGCAAACCGATTCAAAATTGGACGAAAATAGGGTGAGAAAAATGTGAAAAACTGAATTACATGTGTCCTTGGCCCGTTAAGAGCTTTCTGAACAATTTTGGTAACGTGTCTGTCTGCCGGTCTGAGGTCAATTCCTTGTCCCAGGCAAAACTATATGAAGTTATGGTCATAAAAATCCGATCCCTAATCACAATATTATCATTTTTGTTGTAGGTACAAGAATATTGTCAAGGAGCTTAGAATATCTGCTAGGCTCGATTCGTGCGTTGTACTAGAATGAGTGATTTTGATTTGTTGTGCAGATATAACCTGATAGTAGAAATAAGGTTAATTCCTTCTCCCATGACTCAAATGGCTCTTCCCTAGTTTCAAGGGAATCCAAAGTTCTTCTCCAAAGATGTTCTATATCGGGGTGAAATGGTCGCCTGCGGCACTTCTTTCAGCTTAGGTACCCCGTGTTCGTGATCACTACATTTGAACATTGATATTGCATACAAATGCTATCCCAAGCTTGAATTTGTCACAGTTAGATAATGTGTATCTGATGTGCGATGAGAAATATGGGTCTTTTCACTGCTAAGTACTCGGAGAAGGAAAAGGAAACAAACGTGGGCCCTCGGTAGCCAACGCATAACTGGATCCAAATCGTCCGAAATCGGAGGGAAAGCGTGTAAAACGTCGAGCGGTTAACTTTAATCTCGGCTCATCAGGCAGTGACAGTGTTCAAAGGCAGCAAGGGTCTGTTCTGTATTATTCCTGAATTATACAATACATACAATCCACACGTTCTTACGAAATGGGAAGACGAAGGCTGACAATGCGAGGGAGAACGGGATCGGTAGCGGTTTCTCCCACTTATGAATGACAATAAAGATTACGAGTGGAATGACAGTGACAAAACGTTACCTACGAAGGTTGTCTGGCTAGGAAAGGTGCGATATCAGTTTTGCCAGACGTTCCCGTTTTTTCTACGTACCGGCGATTTCCTTTACAGGAAAAGATTTGTAATGTCTTTCTGGATACTACAGATTGATTGGTTATATAGATCGAAATAATATCCTTTTTAATAATATAATATCCTTTTTCCAAATATCCTTTTTTATTCTATGCTTATACAGGGTGTCAGGGTTAAGGTCGTACCAACTATCGTCCTATGTCCTTGATGGAAAACCAACGTTTTTCAAGTGGACGAGATGGGTGAAAAATGAACTTAAAGAGGAAAAATGGTCAAATCTTGAAAATCACCACTTTTGTCAATCGCTCATAGTTCCCGGCCATTTAGCATGTGATTTTTTGCCTGTAAGCCTTAAAGTTGTGCCAAAATCTCAGCTATCTAATGGTGTAGTATTTGTTTTGGTGCTCCAAAAAATTTTTTTTGGTGCACCAGATAAAATTGTGTTTGAATGCAAAAAACCTAGGGTTTTCAAGGAAATCGAGTATTTTAGGGTGTTGACGACCTGACCATGACTTGAGGAGTGAAGTATCGTTTTCTAGGTAATTTTTCACGATGAATCGAATAGTGATTCTCCTTATTCATTTTGACTGATGAAAAATTGATTTTTCGATTAAAAAAAAAAAAAATAGTGAATTTTTGGACATACCAGCAGATCAAAACCATATTTTGTTGAGCTAGTGAACAATTGAGGTAAATCTGAACAATAATTATTTGGAAAAATTCAATCAACACACAAACGTAACTAAAATATGAGTTGGATGTGCTGGCATGTCCAAAAATGCACTATTTTATCAATTTTATATCAGTCAAAATGAATAGGGAGTGTCACTATTTGATTCAGCGTGAAAAATTACCTAGAAAACGATACTTTCTTAACTCCTCAAGTCATGGTCAGGTCGCCAATGCCCTAAAAAACTCAATTTCCTTGAAAAACCCACGTTTTTTTTTTTGCATTTAAACACTTTTTTTTAACCCTACATGACTAAAGGGTCTGGAGACGGATTTACGTAATTGTTTAAGCTGAATCGAATGGTGACATACCCAGACCTTCAAAGCAATGAATTAAATAAGTTTTCAGTCGTAATGTCTCCATTTCAGGGTGTAAAAGTGCGAAGTAGTGCCGTAGACTTGACATTCCCTACACCACCACAATTAAATTTTCGGGCCCATTTTTCACCCTTAAGTTCCCTTCAAAAAATTATTGTTCGAGACTGAGAAAACGGGAAATTTGATGCTCTTTCCAACGATGTACCTACTCAGATTTGGTTTTACCCTTCATATTAAGGGAGTTATGGCCTTTTCAGTGACCAAAGGTCGAAAACACGAAGAAAATCTTAAAATTGAAAAACCTTAGTTTAGTGGTTTCAAAAAAACTTTAGGGGACACGTTTTGTTGGAAATTACCTGTAGAACACGTGGGAGAAATTTTTCGGATCATAAGTGAGACACCCTGTATACGTAATATTGAATGAGTAAGGCCCCTTGTACCCCTTGAAATGATCTTGCTTGACATGGAGTATTAGTTTATGTTGGAGCGGATTATGGAGGATTTTAACCCAGTACCTGCACATGAATTCAACGAGTGGATTGTCAAAGGTAGGTACTTGGGTGTTTCAGTTGGCGAATGTTTGAAATGAAAATCCCATAGTCTTCTAGTTATCAATCCAATCATCAGAATACCCTTTTGTCTACGTAACAAAACTATGTTTTGAGATAGGCAGATGCAGCTGCCCAAAGATTTCATTCAATCACTATACTAGGCCCTTCTGGCTAAAGCCTCCTCAATTGGCCTTCTCATTTCGTATCGAATACTATAGATCTTTTACTTACATTATAAATAACACACCTGCATCATTTCGAGGTTTTTATTTTTCTTCGTTGGAACCTTTTTCGTCGTTTTCGACATACACTTTGATGTGGAGCTTGAGGTCTTTGAGGGCTTGGCGGTTTTCCTCGTCTCCAATGCTATTCTCGTAGAGGACAATGTTCCTCTTGAGGTCTCTTAGGTCGTCGAGGACCAACGATGAAGACAGCGAGCTTCGGACAGGCTTTGTGAGTTCCGATTTACCCCGGAAACTAGGGAGAGTGACGGATCTGGTTCCACGGAGTTTACCTTCTGCATGAAAACATTGTTTAATACACATTTTTAGAACCGACCCTAAACTACAATAAAAATGTGAGCAAGTTCTGTAACTTGTTTGAATCGAGTTGGAAAGTCGGGAAATTTGTTAAGAAAACTTGAGAAATAGGTTCAATAAGAAATGTACTGTTTGAGTTTCCATTCGACATTTCTAATAATATAACAACAATGGTTCTTAACACATTAAATTTGCACTAATAATAATTCTTTCGTGCTAACCCCGACTCCAGAGCCTGACGTCACGGGCTTTCTTGTGTTTGACGCTCGCTCTGAACTGAGATAAGTCCTCCAGAAGGGCGTCGATCTGGTGCAGAAGTGAATCTTGAGGGTGACTTGAGTCTTCCTTTCTCGGCTCTGCTCTAAATCCTTCTTCTTCCTGTCGAAGGCAGTCCATCATTCGGACGTTCTGGGGCTTCTTCGTTGAGTCAAGCTGGTGTTTGGTATCCACGATCACTCCATTAGTTTCCAATCCATTATTCTTCATGAAGTCCAGCCACCTGAGTTGTTGAATAGAGGAACGTTTTATTAAAATCTGTGAGTTTCTCACTATTAAGTCGGTAGTTACTGAATTGGATGATGTAGGTATACATACTGCAATGGTTGTTTCTCCTGTCTTTCAAGAAAAGAACCTAGATAACAAGGTGCCAGCAAAGTAGTTGAGGAGTGCGGTCAAGTGATCTGAGTGCCAAAATTGTTTTGTGAGATGTATATAACTCTATGTCATGGAGACCTGACGTTTCAA
This sequence comes from Lygus lineolaris, assembly GCA_030264115.1. Lineage (NCBI taxonomy): Eukaryota > Metazoa > Arthropoda > Insecta > Hemiptera > Miridae > Lygus > Lygus lineolaris. The sequence continues at coordinate 32,060,167 of JAEMON010000006.1, forward strand.
AAAATGTTCCAATTTGAGCAAAAAATATTTGCACACCATGGAATTTTTTTTTGTAAAGTCGAAACTATATGTGCAAACCTAAGTTTGGTAATACCATTTACAGGAAGCTTTGCAGAATGGAAATCGGTCTACCCGTTCCAGAGAAAAACGGAAATTAATTTCGGTTCGTTTTGAAGCGCGACGTGGTGGCAGCTTTTGGAACTAAACGCGGGACATTTCGCCTTAAAACCAACCTACCTATGACATTTAGGGTCAGATAATTGAACTTGAAAGTAGCTTGAAAAGAGAGGAGTAATCTGAATTCTGACTTCATATTCGTGTTCCACAAAAACATGGAGAACACGAGCACAAATTTAACCGATTTGAAGGTCAGTGATCATGAGCTCCCCCCAAGTAAAGGCTATATTTTGAAAAATTCCACGTCCCCGGAAAAAAATAGTATATTTATTTGTACCAGATTCTTAAATTGACTGGCTCCTGCTCTCAACAATCTTTTCTGTGCTTCAAATCAGCTCGAAGTTGAACATTTGCTCACCAGAGTGCATAGGTACCCCTCTTGAACAGATGTCAGATCGAGCCCCCCAGACCACCCTGCGTACCGCCATCCAGCCAGAAAAGCCTTATCAATTTAGCGTAGGTTCACCAGATGGAAAACGTGGGAGCAGCTCGAAGTTGAACATTAACTCGCCAGAGTGCACGCTCGATTTGAAATCTGTTCAAGAGGGGCACCTATGCACTCTGGTGGGCAAATGTTCAACTCCGAGCTGCTCCCTCGTCGTTCTCGATCTGCTAAACTAGACTAATTTGACAAGGGTTTCTGGCTGGATGGCGGTGCACAGGGAGGTCTCAGGGGAACACGCTTGATTTGACGTCTGTCCAAGAGGCTCCTGATCTCCTGTTATCTGTCACCAATGCAAAGCACTCCACTGAATTCCCGTTCCTATTTTTTAAAGTTTCAAATGAGGTATACAGCTGCAAGTATTTAGCTCTGTGCTTTGACAATCAGCCACCAACCTATAGTCCTGTCTTCTTATGAACTTCTCAATTTCCCTTGCCAGCCACGTGCTTGGGTTCATATGACGGAAACCACCGCCACTGAAGTTGTTCTCGTACGGCCCGTTGATCTTAGGCGCCTGATTGGGCCTCGGATTGTGATTTTCTTCCGATCGGTTCACAGCCAAATTGTCCAACCCGTCGTACGACCGGACAGCGTTGGATTTGCCCTCAGGCGTCACCACGCCGCTCAAATTGTGAATCAACCCATTCGCGAAAATAGGTTGTGGGTTGAATCCATCCCTCAAAAACCGCGTTTTTTGTTCCTCAAAACCAATTTGTTGTTCCTTCTTCGCTTCGTTCTCCCTCTTCTCCAAATTTGAACGACGTATATTCGGTTCCCCGCGATGCGCTTTGGTTTTCTTTGGTTCTCCAACCACCAATTTCCCTATTTTACTCAGACCTTTCGCATTTTCTACAGGTTTTGATGACTTCCCACTTTCATCAAGTTTTGTTGCGTCGATCATGGTGCTGCTGTCATTTTTGAACTCGTAAAATGTCGCTTTTTGAGACCTATTAAAAATAAGATGCCGTGTTATTTCAACTACAAATACATGGGCACGCTTGAGAGGGACGATAATGCCCGTTCTAATGAGCAGAAACTCTTGTCAAACTCCTCTTTCATTCAATAATAAAATATAAACAATAATAATATAGACTAGAAAACCTTACTGCCCTCCCCGCGTTCACAAAAACAATCGGCAAAACGATCGTCGGTGGAAGCACCAAACAACCGAGTCAAAATCGGTTCTCCCGAAGCATACCCGAGTCTTTCTTCAAAAATTAACCCCAACAATGCAAAAATTATGATCGTAACTATCAACATTGCGCTTGACAATGAATGTTTTTATAGGACATTTTGACGATCTATCACGATTAATAAAATCTGAACGGCTCAACTCACAGAAATCGTGCTGGTACCGTTGGAACCGTCACAAAACGTTCTCTCCGCTGGTTCCCATTCCACCCCATTTCGACTTGTAAAGTTGTGAAATAGCATAATCTTTCCCTAGTAGGTATAATGATAGCCGAACGCCGATTTCATTATGAAGGAAGATAAAAAATACTCACAGAAAGAAGTATAGGCCTATAGCGTTTAGTAGGGGAAACTAGGGAGACTCGACCCTCCCCCATTTTCTCAGCTCCTGATCCTCGAAAAAAAGCAAATTCTCGCAACAATGGGTACTATTTGTGTGGTACAACTGTTGGCGCAGGGAAGTTATCTGGTATCAGCGTTATCACAATAGATATATTGTTTGTTTTGTTTTGGTCAACCAAAAGTAAATCTGGAGGGAGGACTTCTTCATTGGAAAACGGTGACCAACTCAAGGTAAATTCTCAAGTATTTCCACTCATTTTATTCCTCAAGAACTCGAGTTTTATTTTCTCCCTTCAAATTTGCCGAAATATGTTTGTAGCGTCTCACAATTCTCAAAAAAGAAAAAAAAAGTGCCGATTGGGATACTTGACCCAGGCACATTAGGGATACTTGACCCCTTAATTACCTTAAACTCCAACTTTTCCGATCATTGTATTCTACGGTAGTTTTCATTGGTTTTGGATTCAGATGCCCCAGAAATACTCTCGAAAGGAGGGAGCAAAGGCGCGATTAAAATTCTCACCGGATTTGATGAAAAAAGCTGTGTGGGAAGTGCTGAAGGAGAAAAAAGTCCCTTGCATGCAGCATGAGTTGATGAGCGAATTTTAGAAGAATGATTTTAACCGATTTGGTGGGTGGTTCTTAAAGGGAAATTTCACGCTGATTCCGAATGTACCATATTTATGTTCCTATCTTTAAGATGGTGATTCACAACAAAAACCTTTTAAAAAACCGCGTTTTTTTAGTAGTAAGTTTGTAGTAGTAGTTTTCTTAGTAACTTTCTAAGACTATTATTTTGGCTAAAATAAACATTTCATTAAATTTTCTTCGATATTTTTAAGAGTTCTTTTCGATAGAGCTTTCGCTTCGGAAAACCTTGGAGATAGGTACAACTCCCCAGTCGTGGGTCATGCATCCCGCACATTTTCAGGGGGGGTCAAGTATCCCAAGAGGGGGGTCAAGTTTCCTCAACTTTGAGGAGATTTGAGCCTTCTGAGGTACTTTCGAAAATTTGAAATTTTGCTACCTAAACCTTGGTTATACCAAAAGCAGCTCAGGTTATGTAGGCCAATAATTGTTCCTGAACAGAATGGAACCTTTTCCGATTCAACAACTACCATTGGAATAATTAGAAAAATCAAAAACTGAAAAGTGGGTCAAGTCTCCCTAGTTTCCCCTCCCTAAGTTACGAGAAGATTATTTGTTGTCGACTTTGATCACTTTCTTTTTCGTGAGTCCTCTAACCTCAATTTTTGTAATTAGTTTATTATTTCTAGTTACTGACCTGTCTGGAAAAGACCTCTTGCGGGTGATGGGAAATTCTGTGCCCCCACGATATTCAACGTCTCGTTTCTTGTCGTTGCTAACTGGGCTGAACTCATTCGCTAGAGCTTCGTCGCCACTCAGCCCGTTGCCCAGGGAATTGATGATTTTATTGTTGAACGGATAATAAGGAAGCTCACCGTCGACAAATTGTTCTTCGTTGTGCCATTCCATGGTGCTTGCGGGCACCGTTGAACGAATTATCCAAATTACAAGCGTCCTGGAAAACACGGAGTATTTGGATTTGAGTATAATTCGGAGTAATTGGTTATTTAACACACCTATTTAACATCACACTCATAAATAGATTATTAAAATCGTCAATCTGATTGTCAGAATCATGAAATTTCGAAATACCTTTCGATTAGTCTAACTAAAACAATATAATTATGTACCTATATATATGTATAGGCTGAAAAGAATTGTTCAAATCTGAGCCAAAGTAAGAGTTTTATATCTTGGCTTTTTTATATTTCATCTAATTGAAAGAAATAGTTTTACTTGAGACCACAATCGTATCCTTTGAATTTTCACATCGAGATGGTCCCTACTTCTATTTACCGAGTGACTCGTGACTCCAATCATGGCCGGCTTCAAAGTTCTCTTCCGGCCGTGCTCCAATCCAAAACTTACTTATAGTGGTGGAAAACAGAAGGAAATAGTTAAAGGTATGTATTAGGAGCAAGGAAATGATGCCTCTACAATTGGCTTCCGGTCAAAATATTGTGAAGCACAATAGGGTTAATGCATACCTACCCACACAAATTTATGCGCAACAATTTTCACCATAAAAACCTGGTGTTTTTTTAGAATATTTTCCCAATATCAATATCAAACATACGAGTGGATAGTAGATATTTTTGAATAATCGAACTGACGGAATTATCCAGTTTGTGAAAAAGGAGACACTATACTGTACATGATATAATAGAGAGTACCAAGCAGAGAGGGCAAAAACTAGATTGATTGATTAGATTAACAATCGAATCTTTGCGCGGTCGGGGTGCTCCATCACAGATAAGAGATACCTTGAGGACGCATAAAGGAGTAGGTACTTATTTCGTGATGAAAAAGGACGAACACGGACAAGGTATTATTTTTTGGAGATGTCAGCTGTCATGGTGATTATACTGCTTGGGTAATGACCACCGGCACCGAACTGGGGCCTATTTCATCAAACTTCAAGTTACAATTTACAGGCGAGTTTTTACATTTTACCGGTGATTGATAAGTACAGGCGTTTCATAAACCTAAAGTTGTACATTTGTAAATCCCAGTGAATATTAAAGGTGTACAGGTAACTTTTTTCCATCTCTACAGGTGTTCTTCAAAGGTTTTCTACAAGTTGCAAGTGTACAAGTGTAAATAAAAACGGATGAAATTTTTAACCTATCTCGACTGCCTTGTATTTTTTGAGTTCCCAAGTTACTGGTGGTGTGTGTGTCAATTAATTTCATCATTTTGTGCGTTACTCCTTCAATTCGGTTGCCGCTCTCATTCTCGGTTAGTAGGTATGTGGAGAACATCGTCTTCGGAAGAAGAAGAAGCGTTCTCACTAACCTCGACTCGACTGCAACAAGTGGTAGGTACCTAATAACCTCTAAAATAGACTTGATAACAGAAACGTAACCTCTCCTGTCAAATCTGCCAGTAAATTGTCATTCTTGTTACAAGTAAACTATTAGTTTTATGAAACACCTGTAACTTTAGACTGTGCATCACAGGTACCTGTAGCCTGCAAAGCTGTACACTTGTAATTGTAGTTTCATGAAATAGGCTCCTGTTCGTCTGTTCCAACTATAAACGGTGCAGGTAATATTAGAATATGTTAGCTGTGCAGAACCTTCCGCTCTTACACACACTCTTATCAACAAGTGTGGAGGAACAGGTGGTCTCTGAAGGAACAGACCTCTAATGATATAAATATTATTTTTGGAGATCTCATGGTGCATAGGTGCATTGATCTAATGATATTAAGAGTAATGATGCACTGCAGTTGCGAAAATGGTTGTCATCTCGGATCGAAAAAAGCACCTATGGAAAAAATGTGATCGGAAGAGCTATGGAAACATTTTTTCAATCAGATCATCGTGAGTGGTATTGGGCAACTGGTATGTGGTAGGTAAGTAAGTCCTTTTTGGTCTAAACTATCAATTATAAATATATGTAATGTAATTTACCAGGCTCCCAGATTCGTGTTCATTTCACGGAATTTACTCCATTGTAACTATACCACGCCTCAACGTATTCAATTTTCAATTTCACATAAATATCACAAGTCTGAGTCCGCCTCAGTGAATCGGAATTACACTACTGTTCTACACTAATGTATAGCACGATGTTCCCAGAACATTCATAATAAATTCTTCAGCATCAAAATGCTGCATGAACACGTACTACTGATATCAATAAGTTAGTAGGTCCTAAAATCAAAACTATCTTTTGATTTTCATGGAGGAGTTATATTTATAACGGTTTCCTTGGTATAGGTTTCTAAGGATTCACATATATTACGCAAGAAATAATTATTGGATACGAGTATTGTAATTAAATAGGAAAAAATTGTATAACAAGGTAGGCATTTATTACGCTCTGTCGGTCTGTTAATGACGGTTTGTGGCCAGAACGGCTGCACCAATTTCCATGAGGTTTTCTTTTTTCTAAATAATAGTAAGTTCCTGACCAGGTTATAGCCCTCCTATAGTAGTTGTCGTACGTACTCTCTTAGTTCATCGTGGCTTCTCTTCGTGACGATTGTTAACATCCGGTTTGTTACACTGGAAATTATTTTTCAACTATTTCGCGATTTTGACGTTTTGGAATCCAGAGGAAAGAACTTTTTGTGGCGATTCCAACGGTACTGAAACGATTTCTGTGAGTTGAGCCGTTCAGTCTACATCGTACTAACTTCTGTTTATTGTCAAGCACAATGTTGATTGGTTCGTCATGTTTGCATTGTTGGATTTAATTTTTTAACAATAACACATGGTCATGCTTTGTGTGAACCAGTTTTGATGCTGTTTTTCGGTGATATTACCTACGTATTTACCTTCCACGCGTCTTTTAACAGTCCATCAATGTTTTTGAATGCCCACAGGTGGGTGAGGTTTGCTAAGTGATAATAAATTATTGATAACTACACATCTCATGCACGAAGAAATATTTTCTTGGTATTCAATGTAATGTAATTCAACTCTTGTCCTTTTCAAAAACTCGAGGAACACATTAACAGTGTCGAATGAAAGCGAGCTGAGTGCTGTCTCTTTGATATTATTGTATTATGATTCGTCAGCCTTCAAGTGGTGTCGATACCTTAAATACATTATCCATTGACCCATAAAGGTCTAAATATTGGACTTCTTCGGAACATTATACACATTTCCACATCAACAACGGCTGTTCAAGCAACTTACTGCTGAAATTCGAGTGTCACTCCTGATTTATACCTGCATAATACAACGAATATTCACTCGTTTCAGGACCAAGGTTTTCAATAGTTACCTAACTTATTCAGTTCATTGGTCGATCCATGGCGGTAAAATTTGAGAGCTTCTTTGTCGCATTTTTAGCAACTATCATATCCACAGAAGCTGCCGTAAGTATCATTTCCTATTGTTGGATTAGCTATTATCTTCTTAGGGTAGTGCCCGAATGTCGAACTGGAAATTGATTGTTCGACAGTTTTTCAACAAAATCATATCCTAATCAGATGACAATTCCATCTCTTTTATAATATACAGTCCAGAGCTTCAAATTGCATTCGTCTTGATAATGTTCATCATTATCACCTTCTTAAGTTCAAATAGAGGTTCCTTCATCATTTCGCCCAACATAATATACATCGTCGCTTAAGAAGCAACACGCCCTAACGACCATTTTCACGAAAATTAGGTTTTGACTGATTCTTATTCGACTTCTCACTTTGCATCGACTGGTTAGCTCAAAATTGCTTCAACTAGACTACAAAATCGAGAAATACTCGAAAAACATAACACCCCATCGACCTCAATACCTCAATCACCTATTTGGACAACACCTCGTATCAATATAAATTTCCTATTTTCTTTAATTAATACTATTTTTCAGTATTGATTACAACCGGAAGGCAAGAAGTGACTGAATAACGGGAAACAAAGGGACAGGTGATCAAAAACTGGATTCAGTGTTTTCCTTCTCCTGAAAAATTGGAATTTGGTTCTTAGGTCATGTTGCTTCTTAAGCGACGATATTATGACGTTATGCGCAATTTATTGCGAAAAATACAATGTATTCTATTAGAAGCGATTGCTGTTAATAATACTCCACGTTTCCTGCAGGGTAAAGGCTACTACAGAGCGGCAGTGGTGGAGCACAGGGCTGAATTTATCTCAGAATCCTACAAACGTTTGAAACCCGAAGAAAAAGAACTGGAGTTCATTCATAGATACGAAAACTTTATCGGCAGAGCCCAGGAACAACAGGTAGCTAAGACATAAAGCATAAATCTGATAATAATTATAACTTCAGAGAGAACTTGAGAAGCCATAAGATAGTGATGAACTACCCAGTAAAAAGAGTATAGGTACCAACAAGGTACATGTGCTGGGCTCAATAGTCGTGTTGGTTAGTATATTGATCATAAAATGGGACTATTTTTACAACTTGCAACTTCTAAAATGTATTACAATTAGAAGAAGAACGATAATTAATTTTTAAAACAACTAATAATAATTTTAATTAATTAATTATATTTTTTTTTATTGTTTCCACTAACTTTGGCCACAATTCGAGTTTTTAAAAAACAAGCTGGGATGGAGTTAAAATTTCAACTCTAGCGGCATTTGAAACCTGAGATGTGAGGCTATTTAAATTGTTTTTTCAATTTTTTAGAATTAAATTTTCATGGTTAAATAAACGAAAAACTGCCCCCTTTTGGTAGGATAATGTCCTGGATTTTGTTAGAAATTCCATTGAAGTAGGAGTAGCTCTTCTCAATATTATATTGCAATGATTAAGAAGAATTTGCCAGTAAACAAAAATAGAGACTCTGTTGCAAAAAATTCCTCGTGAAGAAGAGTAGAATTTTGATTTCACCTAGCTTTTCAGGTACACAACTTTGTTGTATATAGTAATATTTTTGTTTACGTAGGGTTAAAAAAGATTATCGGCAGTAAAATCCTAACCTCATAATGTGCCCAAATCTTATCCATTTATATTAAATATGTTTTAACGGGTTATCTATGACATGTTTTGATTCTTGAGCCTTGAAAGAAATTAATGTGACTTTACCACACATTCGATTAGGTGGAACGTTGCTAACAACTTTTTCTGACAAAACTTCTTTCTTGCTTGATTGAATGGCTTTGTCCTATATCACACAGGTATTGTATGATTATAGGCGGACATAATCGTGTTTCCTGAAGCCGGTATGTATGGGTCAGATTATACATTATTTCATTTTATCCCGCATCCCTCGCTTCAAGTTGCTCCAGCTGATTCGATGGAGTTCGATAAGGTAAATTGTGATACCAATGAGTAGTAGAACTGGATAGGAACTTGAACGCACCTCAGTGCACTGTGCACGTGTATCTAACTACTTATCAATATTATTTTTTATGTACATGTTTGACGCTCTTGACCAAATAGGTTGACTGCGTAATACAAAGAAGGGCTCTGATGCATGTTATTGATTTTAAACAGTATAATGAATTAATGACCCTTCAGAAACACGCAGAAGAACATCATTGCGTCTTCATACACATCATCTTGTTGATGCATTCTAACCTATATAGATTAGAATGCATTAGTATAAGTACAATATACTTAGTATAGGTGCATGCATTAGTATAGGTACAGTATACTTTTTGGATTACAGGTCGGTAGGAGCTCTCTCCAAAAGAATTAATCAGAGTTAGAACGTTCAAAATGTCTAAACTAGCTAATTCATTTACTCTTTCCTTAAATACCCACTTTACCACTATTAAAATGTCCACTGTTCAGTTCAAAGATGCACGACTCAGCAAGTTGTAAGTGGGTTTGTAGTAGTAGCAGGTATCTATGGAAGTAGCCATGATGTGAACATTATCTAAGTCATAATCATAACCGATGGAAAATTTCAGCTTGTTCGCCAGCTGTCAGAACTCGCAAGAAAATACTCAATGTACGTTGCAGTGAACCTCCTAGAGAAATTCAAGCATTCTGATGAAAGAATCTCTAAATACATTACGAATGTGGTTTTCGACCGAAAAGGCAGAGTGGTGGCCAGGTACTTATGTGATGAGTCACTCAAATCAGCCCGAATTACCCCTTTGAATCGAACAGGCACAACTCAAAAATCGTACTATTGAGATGTGCCTTTATCAAATTCACAAGAACCTAACCCACAGAATACATAAAATGGTGCAGGTGGCGTCTGCGCAACCGCTCCCACTTAAATGTTGAGGGTAGCAAGCTATGAGATGATTCTGAGATGAACAATCACGATTCCATTCCAACTAACAGTTGTCAATTTGATAGGTACAACAAGTTCAACTTGTTCGGGGAACCGGTAAACAGAACAGAAAAAATCGAGCCGTCATACTTCGATTCAGATTTTGGAGTGAGATTCGGACTGCTCATCGGATTGGACATACTCTACAAACAGCCCGCCTTTACCCTGATGAAAGAGTACAACATCACCAACTTCATCTACTCATCTCAGTGGTTTTCTGAGTTACCTTTTCTTACATGTGAGTACGTAGTACTTCAGCCGTACCAATAGTAAGTGCGTAGATTATTTATGAAATCGACTGCATTTTTTTCCAATTCGTTTCAGCTGTGCAAGCGCAGTGGATGTGGTCCGTTGGTAACGAAGTGAACCTTTTAGCATCAGGACTCAGTCACATTGAGCATGGAAGTGCTGGTTCTGGGATATACAGAGGAAAGAATTTGCCCATGGGGACTTTGTATACCTTTGGTGACGAGCTTGGCAGTGCTATCATAATCGGAAACGTCGGAATATCACAGGGTATTCAGTCTGGAATCAGAATTTGCGTCTCGTCTGTCCCTGGAAATTTGTATTCTTGATTAATTTACTCATCCGTTTTCTGATATCTCTATTCATGGTTTGTTCACATTCTTGCTGATCACTCTTGTGCCGAATTACGAACACGATCTCTGATATGTTGTGTTCAATTTTGCGTTCCAGGTGATCCTAAGTTCGACTACAGTGAAAAAACGGAATACGCAACCAAGTATCGAAGCGGTCGAGTGAAATTCCCACTGTTGAAACAAGAAGAATTGGAATTAATGGCGAACGCCGATATCGACTTTCCAGCTGATAAAACTAAAGAAAGGGACGAACTTCAAACAACCAACATAAAGAAACACGTTTGCCACGGTCTCCTATGCTGCAGCTTCAATTTTAATGTCAGGTATAGAATGAGCGGTCTCAAAGTCCTGTACAAAGCGGTGGTCTTCGATGGGACTCGAACCTCTAAAGCTCCCTACACTAAACTCGTGCAAGGAGTCCAAATATGCGGAATCGTACTCTGCTCAGACAAGTCCATAAGGACCTGTGGCCCACCAGCTGTCGATGGTCATCTTCCAAACTTGGGCTCCTTAAAACCTGCCATCAATTTCACCTTGATCGACATTTCTGGGAATTTCACGAAAAACGACTCGAGCATAATGCCTAACCTCCTACTCTGGCCTAACGTTCCTGAACGACCAGACCACGGAGTCGTCGACTATGACGGAGAGTACCTCCTCAACCCGAAGCTTGTGGATTTCTCTGCAAACATAGATAGCGATGATATGTCTAGACTGCGTTTGGAACTTCACCACAAAATCATTTCTGGGGGGATATTTTCAAGGGTATATTCCAGGGATGCTCGTTACACCACTAATGAAACGTACGCCAGATTTCGCAAAGCGGGAGCATCGGTAATTCAGATTCCCTCATTCTTATTATTGTTACTGTCATTCGTCACATTTATATTTTTAATGAATTAACAAAAGAATACCTATAGTGGTTATAACGTCCTGGGATGAAGAATTATTGTTTGTTGTTGTAATCACGGTAATGCTGCAACTGTATTCGGAGTGTATCCAACTTCTGTGCAAATTAGTGTAAATAATAATACAATTATTGTATTGTATGTAAACGCACGTGTTTTATCAATAATAATGTATTGTATCTATGTCGGAGTAAATTAAACAATAACATGCGTGAAAAAACTGTGATCATTCACAGTATATTCCAGGGATGCTCGTTACACCAGTAATGACACGTCACGAACGCCAGATTTCGCAAAGCGGGAGCGTCGGTAATTCAGATTCCCTCATTCTTATTATTGTTACTGTCATTCGTCACATTTATATTTTTAATGAATTAACAAAAGGATACCTATAGTGGTTATAACGTCCTGGGATGAAGAATCATTGGTTGTTATTATAATCACGGTAATCTCGCAACTGTATTCGGAGTGTATCCAACGTCTGTGCGAATTAGTGTGAATAATACCATTATTGTATTCTATGTAAACGCACTATGTATTGTATCAATGTAGGAGTAAATTAAACTATAACTTGTGTGAAAAAACTGCGTTCATTCAGCAAACTATTCCTTTCCTAAGCACAAAATTTAACGCGTGTTTTCTAGTCTCCCCACTATCTTTCTCACGAGTAAATACTCGGAAAATGACTATACTATTGCTCCTGAGCTAACCAAGGTTGCGACACAGGTTGGGTGAAAATCTTGTCTCCTCTAAGATCGAAATTCCCATTCACATTTTGATACCTTCCTCAACGAGTTTGGTTCGATGTCTGTAGGTCTGACTGTCTATCCACGAATCCTTCCTGTACGCACTACTTCCACAAATGATCTGGTTTTGATGAAATTTTCAGGGATTCGGTGAGTTAAGGCCTATAGATGGTCGGTAATGAATTTTAACACTCTTCTTCTGGCCATCAGTCCAAGTTATTATCAAAACCTTTTATCCTTTCTCCATTTTACCTACCTCGTAGTATTTCATGTTTTCATTAATTCTTTTTTCTCTTTGTGGATACTTACCTTCAGCATCCATCGATCTGGTAATTCCATTTATTTCTGTATTTCATTTATATTGATTTGAGCAGTGTACTATGTAGGTTTTCTATTCTAAACTCGCATTAAATTGTAATATTTTCTTTCTCCTTATTCTGACTTCTTGTCTATTCATACCCTTCCTCTTAAATTAGGGTACAACTAACATTTTCTCAATTTTACTAAAATTGAGTAGTAGCAGAAACTCTTCGTTTATTGTAGGTATTTATCAAGTAAAACCTAGGATAAATTTGAGCACGGAGAGGTATCTACTAAAAATCAATAGTCCTCGTCCGTTACAAACTAGGAGAGTATTATATAATTGGCTACTGACGTATGTCGACGAACCCCTAAGAATTTCAACGTGATATTGAATGGAAACTACCATAGATTCCACAATTCCCATAGATTTAAATTTTTCAATTAACAGAGTCTTCAAAGGTTCTCTTGATGGTTTCCAATAAATTCCATCATGAAATTAGTACCTATAGTAGCCACTACGCATATGCGCAACCACAAAATCCTTGCAACACTCATAATAACTCCCACAATTTTCCTCCTTTTTAATGCAATTTTCAGGGTTTGTGTGATGTAGGTGGTCTCAGTTTTTGAATATTGCAATATGTAGGTTCTTCAGTCCACTCTTCAGGTCGGCTGAAGAAAGTAAAAACGTCTGCCAAGTTGGGTGGGCTGTATAGCTTGCTCAGTTTTATAGCATGTGCGTATGTTTGGAACCAGTTCGTGAACATTTCACTGAAATTTTTAGGATAGTTCTGAGGTTATCCCCATGACAACAAATTTCAAGTTTGCACATGTGAAGTAGCTATCGTGATGAAATTTCAGTGAGCTGTTGATGATGACCTATCGTAATCTTTGAGACCACTCCCCCCCCCCCCCCCCCCCCCCCCCCCCCCCCAACTACCCTCAGGAATAAAGCGAAACCTATCCATTAGGAACTGAGAAATCGTAGTTTCAGGAAAATACATTTCAAGTTTGCGCATGCGCAGTAGGTATTACTGATCCAATCGTGACGAAATTCGTGGGTAATTGTCAGCACCTAACTACCTCCCGAATTTGAGCGAAATCGATCTATTCGGAACTTATGAACAGTTGTTTCAGGAAATTCAGGTTTTCGTATCCGCAGTAGCTACCTACTATGATCCTAAAGGTGGCGAAATTCATAGTTAATCGTCTTGGAGTCAGTCCCCAACTACCCTTCGAATGTGAGCAAAATCGGACCATTAGGAAATTAGATTTTTTTTTTTTTAAGTGGGGAAACTCATTACGAGTGAAGTGTTGGACTTCGCTCCACTTGTGAGCTATCACAAGTGAGATAGTTGGGTTTCAGGCGCTACTAGTGGCCCGACGGCGATGAAATTAATAGGGTACCGTCACGAATCCCTGAAAATTTCATCCGATCATGACTTCATACAGTTTTGCCTGGGACAAGGAATTGACCACAGACAGACCGACAGATAGACAGACAGACACGGAACTAAAAGTGTTCAGAAAGCTCTGAAACGTAAAAAGCAAATGCAAATTTTGATTCTGGAGGACAAATTTTTTTTCATTTCTTGTTCGAATACATAGTTTCCCTACCTTCGGTATAGTGAGAAAGCAAAATTGATTGTCATGAGATCTTGTTAAACTTTTTTAAAGATGGATTTCTCCATGAATCACATTTCTATTTCCCCGTAAAGGTAACCCTCGTACTTACCATTAGCAAACAGAAGTATTGGAAGGACCCTATTACCTATACTTACATTAGGTACCTACATCCGTAAATTGTGTGTATATAGTGGCACGAGCAGTTTGCATAATAATACAAAAATATCATCCTTTATGCTCACGTTCAGAATACATCACAAACTCATTGATGAAAAGATAGGTGAAGTTGATGTAATATGCAGTTTTTATGGAACTATGTGGTTGACATGAATACATAAAGGCAGCCATGAATAAGTTCATTCCTAATGTCCTCGCCATTGTGATTTCAGTAAATACAATATTGATTGGTTTGCCGATGGCATTACATACTGCCACAACTGAGACTCGCCTCACCAAATTGACATCTTTAGCGGTTTGCGTAAGTGAAGTTTTCATTTTGGAGCTTCAGGTACTGTGGGAAAAACGTCTGCCAAAGTGGGTGTGGCACATAGCTTCCTCGCATCCATAACATTAATTCATCAATTTACAATGATTATAATAAAATGCATAGGGAATCATCAAAGGGATTACCAACTACAAGAACAATCCCTGAAAATGCCATCGAAATCGGATTCAAATTGTCGAAGTTATGAGTGCATCACGTTTGCGCATGTGCAGAGGTACCACTGATGCGATCTCGATGAAACTCATAGGCCTTATCGAATCTCCTCACTATCCTCAGAAATCGGACCATTAGGTCCTACGCATGCGCATGAATGAAGTTTAAAGGGAAAAATGGATCCATCTACTCCTAGCTCTAACCCTAATGTTAGATAGGAGTATAGGATGTAGGATTATAGTGAAAATTTCTTACAATGGTGCGTTCCAATAAGTCCATTTTGATTTACATATTTCAAAGTCCAGCATTTCATAAAATTCCAATTTTTCAGGCACAGGATGGTGAAATTGGTGATCTGCTTGTTGGTGTCAGCTTTAATGTCCAAAAAAAGTGAAGTTATGGTAAGTTATAGCTAGGTACTTATTCCCAGATCTTGCCGATTTATTATTTTCATTTACTAGAATTAGCGATACTACTAGCTTATCACATATACAAATATTATGTAGTAGAATCATTTAACAATTAATTCTGAATTTTCACAATTATTTTTAAATTTGACATCTCACTTGGCGTCTCCAGGATTGATGACTTGCGAGGAAGTAGAAAAATGGCGAATCTCCTCCTTCGTCGTGAAGTCCGGTTTTTTAAATAAGTTTTTGTCTGTAAGGTATCGGTTTCAATGCCTTTGTGGCATCTTCATTAGCCTCAAAAATTGTGAACAGATTGTCCTAGAAAAAATGATGAAATACCCTTAAGGATATGCCCAAATACTAGAGAATATGCATACATTGTGTTTCTTTTCTTTCGGTTCCTTTTCACCCCTTTCTTTCCTTTCCATTCCTCCGCATTATTGTTTACATTTCTACATTATTTTACAGTACTTTAAAACAAAATTCAACTCCATCAAGTACATACAATACATACTATGTACTACATACTATGTACTTCATGCCCGCTATTTTGAGAAAGTTGGAATTTTGATTACCTCCACCCGAAATTTGGTTTAAAATGTCAAAAAAACCCTGAATTTTTTCAGATTTTTGCATAACAAAAACCTTCGCCGGTAGCTCGATTTGGGTTTTTGAAATATGTACGCTTTTTTTTGCCAATATCAGACTTTTGAATATAAGTTTTACAAACTTCTTTGTAAAATTGTGTGAAAGTTCGTATACTCAGGATTTTGGGGTCGCTGAACTCGAATATGCAGTCAAAACAAGTCGACAGCAACAACTTTTGATAGTTTGGAATCTCAAAATCGTCGAAATCATGTCAAAAAATGACAATTTTTCAAAATTCATTTTAAAATTATGAAAATTCGTATTTTTGTATTTTTGTTAGAATTTTCATTAAATTCAACAACAAAACATAAGAATACGAATTTTTACATAATTTTACAATAAATTTTGAAAAATTGTCATTTTTTGAAATGATTTTTAAGATTTTGAGAATCATACATACCAATTGTTAACTCCTAAAATCAACTCATGACACTTTTTTCTCTCCTTTCTCGCAAGTCATCAATGCTGGAGACGCCAAGTGAGATGTCAAAATGAACCTGTAACCAGCAGTTCCAACAGTAATATTTTTAGTTTTATCATTATTTTAGTCTTAATTACCTATTACTTAATCTTTAATCGATTTCATGCAGCTTTTGTAAATGTATAGAAATGAGCAATGAGACAACCATGAAGTTTTCGTCAAAAAAAAAAAAAAAAAACGAAGTGGCCGGCTTTAGTAGAAAGGTAACTATGTTTAGTTTTGTAATTGCCCATCTCTATGTTCTTATAGGCAAGCAGTTACTACAGAGCAGCAGTTGTTGAACACCCGCCCACAGTTAAATATTCGAATCCCGAACAAAATTTGAGAGAGACGTTAGACCAATATGAATTTTTCATTGAACACGCTCACAGTCGAAAGGTAAGGCAGGCCTACAGCTTATTCCTCAAAATCACTGTAAGGATGTGATGAAATTCACAGGTTTTACAATATTGCCCAATGGCAGGTACCTGGAGATTATAGCCCTCAACTATTATAGAGCATTTCATTAGTTGAAATCGTCTGCAAAGTTGGAGGGGTTTAGTTGGTTTGGTCGGGTTTTGATCTTTCATTTTCTTTGAATGGATGTTTCTTCTTCTCCTTTGACTAATTGCGGGTACTAGAGAGCTATTATTTATTATCAGTCTCTAAACCTCTTTTAGATTTTTCAATATCTTTTTGCTTC
>JAEMON010000006.1:32077181-32100955 GCA_030264115.1 Lygus lineolaris
GCAGACGTTTTTAACATAGAACCCATACAGCCCTCCCTACTTGGCAGACATTTTACGAGGGAAAATATAGTGAAACTCCCCACGAGTTAATATCTTAATTATCCTTATCTAATGGCGGGTTAACGTATAGCTTTACAACAACAAAAATCACGGGCATGATGTTTCAGGCAGACATAATCGTGTTCCCAGAAGCTGGCCTCTTTGGAACGGACTTTTCAATTTTTCACGTCATTCAAAACATGACGAAGAAACGGGAAGAATACGCTGTCGACGAGGTACGAGGTTGCCAAATAGTTGACCTAACGTGCATTATACCTAGAGGAAAAATAATAATAATTTCGACAATCATTAAAAGTTTTACAAGTACCTACCCAAGATAAATCTTACAGAGTAAAAATTTGTTGTTGTTATTTCATTGTTTATATTCGTTGGAGGAATCGTTACAGAAGCTATTAATTATTAATTTATTATACACGCAGAGGAGAGGGGTCACAATTTTCATGGGGAACTTGCATGGGTAGGAATTTTGTATGTTGAACCTCAAAATCTGATTCAGTGCCATTGAAAACCCCCTGGTCATGGTGCCAATCTTCAGCTGAGATTCACGACAGATTTGACCAGGAAACGGGTTGAAAGGAGAGCGTGACGTTATTTATAGTTTCCGCAGAAGATGGGAGCAGAGGGATCCGCCCATTTACAAAACCAATTTTCGGTAAGTTTCATCATCGGATACCCCTCATATAGCAACTTTTTGGAAAGCCCTCACTAAGATCTTTTAAATTACAAAATAAAAAATAACCATGCAAGTTCCACATTCTTGATTACAACCACCATACAGGTCAAATCAAGACAAACCTGAATGGGCAATTCTGGTGTGTCAGAATTATGCATTTTCGATTTCAATTTCGGATTCAGCACCATTGAAAACCTCCTAGTTCTGATTTTCAGCATAAAATGTTCATTAGGTTGGCTGTAAAACGGGTAAGAAGATCGCTCGTGACGACATCTGTATCTATTTTACGGCACTCGCTTTTGCTCATTTCCAATCATCGGATACCTCACATATAGCACCTTTTTGGAAAGCTCTCACTGAAATCTTTTTGTTAACGAATGAAATGGAAGAGTCGCCCATTCTCTTAGTGCGCCTTCAATTGTTGAAGATACTCTACTATGCTTTCTGTTACGCGTTCCTGGTCACTATTTATCGTCCCTAACTTGGAAGGCGATTTTTGCCTGAGGAAGAGTGAAAAGTATGTACGTCTTGCCATGACTGTGTAGGTCGTAGTTTGAAAAAACCCTCGATGACCCTAGTACGGATTCTAACGAACCACAGCTAACATAGGTTCCAAATCAAGTTCCAAGAGATTCATAGATCAGATCAGTTCCAATCGATCGGTATTCATGAAATAGAACACGAATCATAAAAAATAGTACATGCCTAATATGGATAAGGGCAGTTTGGTCTGAGGGACATATTGGCCCTGAAAGCCTGGAAGTAGAGCTTTCTGAGGGGTCCTTTGGTTACGTAGGTACCTCTTCTTGAAGAAGTTATCTTGAATAAGTTTAGATAAGTTTGTTCGAGTTAAAGAAAATTGCATGTTGCGATTGGTTAATTATTACTTCATTACGAAGGTAGGTACTAAGTATACATTTCTTCATTATTTCTCAATTTGATATCTAGGTACTAGGGTGATCACCTGCATATTTTTTGATTTTTTCAGCATATTGGTAAATTGTCGGCCTACGCAAGAAATTATTCAATTTATATTGCGGTTACTGTTCTCGAGAAATACACTCATTCAAACAACAAAATAAGGAAGTACATCACTGTCGTGGTTTTCGACCGCCAAGGTGTCATAGTGTCCCGGTGAGTCCACGAATTAGTAGGTAGGAGATAAAGAAACTATTTCTCATCACTCGTACATCACTAATTTCACGAATTAATAGGTAGTAGAGATAAAGAAACTATTTCTCATCACTCGTACATCACTAATTTCACGAATTAGTAGGTAGTAGAGATAAAGAAACTATTTCTCATCACTCGTACATCACTAATTTCACTAGTATTATTCAATAGATAACATTATTACGAGAGACGTGCAAAAAAAAGTTCCCTCCGACTGAAAAATAAAATTTTATAGTTGACAGCAAAAACAAACATTAAATTCGGATTTCGCAGCTACAACTTATCTACGTAGTCTCCGTACTTTCCTCGCAATACTCGAAAGGTAAAGGGAAAGTATTGCAATCTGCCTGAGAAACCATTTCTGGAACTCGGGAAGGATAGTATTACAAATTTTACCCATTCTGAAACCATTATAATATCACTATATTATCTCAATTTGAAACAATCACGAACATAATGGTATGGTAGCTGCCTATCTGTTATTTGGAATTATCTCGACATTTACGATACGAATAATCCACCGAAACAAAATATCCAGATTAGGTGCCCTTTATCAGTGGTTTAAAATCCCGTGAAAATCAATACAAGTTGCCGAAAGGAGGACATGAAAGAATGTGGTCAAAAGAAGATAAAAGTTGTTTTAAAGTGAAGGAACGTGGGTTTTTATGTCAAAAAGCGTGGTTTTCTGAAGGAAAAAAAAATTAAATCTTATCTTGGGAACAGATTGAGATAGAAAGGTGCGGTTGGCGGCGTTCTACTCCATTTTCAGTCTGGTTTTACCCAGTTTTTTCTTTTTCACCAAGTGGGAAACACCCTGCGAAAATAATGTCTGTGTCCAACCGAGAATTTCTGTACAACAGGCGATGATCGAAACATGTTGGATTTGGAAACCAAGAAGTTGAAAATAAATGTAGCACCACTACATATTCATGTACAACTGTACTGTAGACATCTGATAACGTGGCCAGAAACTTTGCCATCACTTTGCAAAAATTGTCCCCGAAATAGACGTAGCCGCTCAAGATTAACAAACTTGACATATATGATAAGAGAGATTGATGCTGCACTAAATCCGAATGTATGGTTGTTTTGCAGTAAAATGCGATACGAAATAATTCGGTGTGATCTATTAATTCGAGGTAACTTTTTTTTGGAGGCCAGTCATTCATATTTCTGATACCCGAAACAGTTACAGAAAGTTCCACCTGTTCGGCGAACCGGTGAGTGTGACCAATGAAATCGGTTCATCCTTCTTCGATTCAGATTTCGGTGTGAGATTCGGACTGCTAGTAGGCTTGGATATCTTCTATGAACAGCCCACACTGACCCTAATGGAGGAGCGGAACGTTAGGGACTTTATCTACTCATCTCAGTGGTTTTCAGAACTACCCTTTTTGACAGGTACTATTTATTAAAACGTACAGTAACGGTTATCATATAGACGGTACCTAAATACCTTTTAACTTCCTAGTAGTATTCTATCTACTTCACCACAAAATAGGTATACGTACTAGTAGTAGGCACCGAGATAAGAGTAGGGTAAAGCTGGGTTCACATTGAGGTGCAACGCCATACTCTTACGTCCGCAAAACCGCAACGACACAACGCGGTAAAACCCTAGCCTCAACGCCTTCAACCGAAGAAAGGTAACGAAATAGATAACGACCCGCTCTGGTTTGCTGCGCTGAACCCAATACGCAAATCCGCAACGCCGTAAAGCAGCGAAATATCGAAATTTTAGAATCGAGTACAGTCTGGCTCAAAACTCGTTCGACCGTCCGTAAAGGTGGAGAACAGCCAATCAATTACGGTTTTACGGCGTTATGTTGTTGCGGCTTAAGCTGGGTTCACATTAAGCCGCAACAACGTAATCTCGTCCGATAAACCTCAAGGCCGCCACGACGTAAAACCTCAAAACCGTAAAACCAACGCCAACAACCGTTCACATGGAGCTCCAACTGAAGGGGCGAAGAAAAGTAAATACGATCAGCTTTGCTGCGCATAATCCAATACGCAGATCCGTAAAATATTCACATTTTTGGATGTGGTATAGTCAGGTCCAAAACTCGTTCGACAACAAAGCCGTAAAGATGGCGAACAGCCAATCAGATCCAATTACGGTTTTACGGCATAGCGGTTTTGCGGACAAGATTACGTCGATGTGGCTTAATGTGAACCCGGCTTTAATGTGAACCCAGAGTTCTCTTATTTCGATGGTGCTAGGTACTCCAACTGAAATCGGGTTCTTGCTGGTCCGCTAGTCTCTTTAGTCTCTCTAGTTTCCAACTAGTAAGATCGACCAGTCAGCAATATAAGGATTGGGGATCCCAATCCGTCTCTTTCGCCGAAGTGGCCTGAAATTTATCTACTTCGCCAGAGCGAGCAGGCCAAAATAATTTTACCCTATAAATAGATCTGAACAGTTATGCGGCATTAACAACTAGGCGATGGTAATAGTGATTATTTAAAAACTGACAAAATAATGAAGTGGTACTCGGACAGATATTAAAGTAGGTACTCATCAAGATGAATTTTCACACAGAAGAAAAATAATACTAACATTTGACAGATATCCACCTCATTGTAATCCAGCTACTCTTAACAATCGAAAAGCAGAATACTCTGTGCATGGTGGGTGTAGGGAACCCGTCGTCTTAGTGGTTTTGTTACTATGTGTGATAGTTCACATATCTAATTCTTTAGTGACTATGGTACCATTGGCTGCATATTTATTATGAAACACTTGGCAAATTATCACACAACGGATTTCCTACAGCGTGTCGCGGTATTAGTGCTCTTCTTGTGATATTTGCTTCTATAAATTTGATGTTTCAGCTGTGCAGGCGCAGTGGATGTGGTCAGTTGGAAACGACGTAAACCTGATTGCTGCAGGACTCAACTGTATGGAGCGCAGGAGTTCAGGTTCTGGGATATACAGAGGCAAAAAGTCTCCAGTCAGCCGTTTGCATGTTCTCAGTGACGAGGCTGGTTGGACTATGATCATCGGAAATGTGACAAAAGGTATGCTGATGCTGGATGTCATCACACCCTTTCATAAGTAAAAGTGCAAAATATTATGGGTATCTTCGTCAAGAATGTTGGACGATCCACTCCCAGATGTGTTGATTGTACGGGGTTAATCAGTTGGTAAAATGAGTACCTCAGAGAAAGGACCACATTTCAGGAACTGCTAATTCCATTATATAACAGGGAGCCAGGAGATCTTCGTTCACAGCTATGCCAATCAGACATCATCAAAATAACTTCGATCATTTATCGATAAGATCACGTGTCTACCAGATCAGAACGTCAATTCTATCGGTTAGATTGGTGTAAGAATCTCTATTTTGCTGTTCTAGTTGGTCAAAACCTTGACGTGGACCATGAAGATGTCTACACTTTCAAACGCACCTCTGGTACTAAACCATTGCGATTTGTCAGGCAGAATGAATTAGCAGTCATGACAAACGCAAATATCAAGTTACCACAAGAAGAAACAAACTCCAAAACCCAAGTTGATACCAACTTCAACAGACGAATATGCCACGAGTCGTTATGCTGTAGCTTCAATTTGACCATGAGTTACAGGTAAGTAGGTACGTTTACGAAATAAATAAGGGGTCGATGAAAGCATTTCCAATTTCCACATAAGTAAAATTAGTTCAATGTTGAAAGAATTGAATAATAATAACCTTTTATTATCTAAATAGGAACAGCACAAAAATATTGAAACATTAATTTCAGCAGTGTTGTGTACTTAGGCACCTCCAAACTTAAGTTGAAGTGGGCTCTGAAGGTGAACCCGAGCAACGATGTACAATACAGTAGGAGCAAATTTTACTTTCCCCACATCTAAAGGGTGAAAAGGAAAGTAGTAACCGTACTTGAATGTAAACGGCTGAAAACTGATTCTTTCGAACACGATGCAATCCGATTTCGAAGCTTGGTCCACTTCTTAGATTAAATAGTAGATCAGGCAAATCAGATGGTGCCTTTCATTGGAAATAGAAAAACAACAAGCAAATAGAGAGATGACGCATTAGAATTAAAAATTAAAAAGTTTTAATTATGCAAAGAAGGTAATAATCGCTCAACAACCAAAATCTATTACAATGGATTATTATGGTTTTTTTTACTTTCAAACCAAATCTTTTATTTCTGCTTTCTTATAAATCGATACTCAGTTGTTACAAGGTATAATAGGTACATAATATTATAATATAGCTATGTCAAATAAAGAATATGTACATAAAAACAATTGAATAGGTACCTACCAATATTAAATCAGGCACCTATGAAACAACAAATGAAACAAATTTTTCAAATTATAAATCTAGATGAGATTTCAGAAAAATAAGTGAGGTACATACTTATCCTATGAGCGGAAAAGGGTCTTGAAATTAATGATGGTGACCCACTCCTACTTAAGGAGTGTTTCGGACTGCAAATTGGCACATGAGTTTTTGAGAGCGCTGAGGTCAAAATGCGAATTTTGCACTCATGCGCACATTCTTACTCCCCATAAGTTAGAAAGTGATGTTTTTATTTCGAAAACTCGCTTATTGAATCATATTTCATGATTTCAATGTTGAAAAATACTTCCCTTTCACTTTAACCAGATTTGATTCCTCCATCCTTGTAAATCATATCCCAGGCTTGCGTGAGCACCTGCGCAGGATTTGGGTTTACACAGGTGACTCATCCTGCGGACTCATGATGAAGAGGACGAAACTGCCCGTCACCTTCTATTTGAATGCCCGACTCTCGAAGCAAGACGATTCTGAACCTTCGGAAACCTAGAACGAAGCAATAACATCGAATAACACCTAATAGGGGAAGAAATCATAGGTCCCAAAGTCTATACCTAGTTCCCTAAGTCTGTAGGCTGGCTTCAGGGCAATGTTCCGCACAATAATAAGGGCCGATTCCACCAAAGTTTATAATCAACGTTTAGTTATCAATTAAACCAAAGATCTCAGATGTTAAACAATATTATTATTCTTGTACGTCCACGAAAATGAGTCCCCACCTAGGGGAATGATTCGGATGGTTTTCAAAGACGAAATTGACGAATATGAAGACAGAGATGAGAGATTCGATGGACAAATTCATTTGCAGCTCGATGAAATAGATTTTGTGACGAGGTAGGTAGGTACTATTACTGTCGCGGACAACCGCGAATATTTTTGAGTTTGCCTTCAGTTTTGCGGTTTTTCGTTTAATCATTCGCAGTTTATTATCAAGTAATTATTTTCTTTGTTCGAACAGATGTTTTGTTTTGACGATGGTATAAGATTTCTTTTTCGTCTGGGAAATGACATGAATAAAGGAGATAGAGTTGGATGAAAGTGAAAAGAGTTGTGTTTTTCAAGTGAATAATATAGTTTTATTTGATAGTACCTAATTAGAGGGAAATAACTTAGTGAGCCAGGTTTTTCGTCGTCTGTAGTTCACGACAATTACTCACCGTCTTTCAAAATCAACAGTTTTGTCAGTCCTCGAACAAATGAGTCATGGGATTGAGTTTAGATTGAGTGGGTACACAAGTGACAGATAAGTTCATTTTTATTATGATATTTAATTATTGTCAAGTGAAGAGGTATTTATAAATTAATATAATATTTCGTTTAATCATTCGTCATCGTTTCTTGGGACTGAAGGAAGAGAAACAGTTTTACCCATCAACGAAAAAGTTCTAGTCGTTCATGCAGCTTGACCATAATGTTGAAATACTTGAGAACAATGTCTTGAGAACAATTGTATTGAGAACAATACTTGAGAACAATGTCAACCAAAATTCGTTTTTCACACGCGTCAAACTTTCGTTGGCGTTTTTGTGACGTTTTCGACGTTTTCTCTATTCTGGTTTCTGAGATTTCAACAAATCAAACGAGAAAACACAAATGGATAAACATACTTCCGTCAGCAATTACTGAGTATTAACCACTACGTTATCAGTTGTAATCACGCCCAAAGCCTCCATTTCAGCGGGCAAATCCCTCCATGATACCGTTAAATCAACGTTTAAAAGCTAAATCGACGATTTATTATTAAACGTTTTATGAAATCTTTTTAATCGTTGATTACACTCGTGAAACCCATTTTCCAAAATCATCGTCTCAAATCTCTGATTTGGTAAATCAATGATTAATTTTAACCATGGTTAAGGTTTTTTGGTGAAACTGGCCCTAAGCTACGGTTTCAGTACGGCTTTAGTCCCTGCCTCACCCTTTACGCTAATCTAATCCTACTTTCGACATGCCTATGAGATCTTCAATATCTGAGCTTTTATGATCGACTATTCATGATTCATCAACTCCGTAAATTTCCGTAAATTCTATTATCATGATTTTCAGACCTAGCGTGTTATTGAGCGTTCGGTACAAAGCCGTGGTTTACGACGGGTCCAGAACGTCCGTTGCAGGCAAAACCAAACTCGTGCACGGCGTGCAGCTTTGTGGGGTCGTCCTCTGCTACAACGATTCCATCAGCAGCTGTGGATCCATCAGCAGGCTTCATCAGCTGACCGAATATTCCAAAATGCCTGCCGTAAATTTCACCAGCATCTTCATAACCGCCAATTTCACGAAGCTCAACTCTAACGTGTATCCTAACATACTTCTTTGGCCCAGCGTATCCATAACGTCAAATACAACCGATTTCCTAATAGATCCCAGATTAGTAAACTTCAGTAACGATGCGCATAACCTCTCGATACTGTCCTCAAACGCTTCCATGAAAATTATAAGTTGCAGCATATTTTCAAGGATATTCTCCAGAGATTTGTACGTCACCAGCTATGATTCCGACAGAGTAATCGAAGAAGACAAAACTGAATTCCCCTCCTTGGGAGTACTACTGATGATTATATTTTATTCGTCGGTATTTTATATTTTCTTTATTAGATCAATTCACTGGCACGAATGTAAATTTCACCTAACTACTCTTGATTTTCAATGAAATGCATCAACTCACCCCAATTCTGTTGATTGATGGTTTTTCCAGCTTTGCAGCAAATTAAGTGGGTTTTTAATAATCACATCCTGATTTCTATTGTGATCAGTACCTACTCAATCAATGAATCATTACAGATTTTCATAGCACTGTTGGTAAGTAGATTAGGCTGTATTCTCTTCGAACGAATAGGTTCCTTCAAGTTTGTCGTGTGATTTCATCATTGTTCTCTGATTTTTTCAAATTATTTTTCAGTTAAAACTTTGGGGAGGGAAGGATATATTCTACTAAATTATGATTCAAACTAAGGACGAGTGCCAGCAGCCAACCTGATATTCGGTTGGTTCGAGAGTTCAAATGCATGCTCTTGCTGATTACTATGAATGCATACGATAAATAAATTCGAACTCTCGAAACGAACTCAAACTGCGTATTCCAAAATATACGAAATCGAACTTTCCTCGAATTCGAAACAGAGCTTTCCATAAAAGTTCACAAATGTGTTCGAGTAAAAGTCACATCAGGATTGAGCCACAATTTATCATAGCATGTTTGAGTAACGATTCCCTACTTTCCTATTCAAGAAAAGTTTCGAATATGTCCGAATAAGTAACCTTAAAAATAATATTATTTATTAAAAATAAAACCAATTATCAGCGTGAAATAATAAAAATTAATAATGAAATAATTACTGAATCCATCCTAATGTTTTGTTCTTTCAAAAACGTGGCTTGAGGTCATTACGGGACATTCCTGGTACACTTTTATTACAAGGTAGGAGGTATATACCTGCGTTGAAGTCTGGTAAATGGCCACCACATATATATGCTTCTGCGCATACGTACAACCCTCAAACCTAAATTCCCCGCGAAATAATCGTACGATTTCGCGAGAATCTGGAGGATAGTTGAGGATCAATATTGTATTCTTTGTCCTTCATAAAAATAAATTGCTGAATTCATTTGATAGATTCGTCTTCATACGTAATTGCTCAAATTCTAAACGAATCGATTTTGGTGAAAATTGGCGGATAGTTGGGGTCTGACCCCTAGATGATCTCCTTGTGAAGTTCACCGTGATTTGGATCTACACTGCGCATTGGACCACGCATGACTTCCACAATATTTGCATCTGATTTCGATGAAATTCACAGTGATTATTAACACGTTTCAACGATCTGTACAATCATGTTATGGACACGAGGAAGCTAGTTCCACACCCACTTGGCTCTTGGCCACTTGGTACCATCTTTCAAAACCTCAATGGAGTCTGTCAATGAACATACCTATATAATATTGTAGTAACGTAATAGCGTAAAATTAACTAATGAATCACTCGAGTTTGGTGAAGTGATGAGTAAGGTCAGCCCTCAGGTGTTATCGATAAAGAGGGGACCGATTCCACTACTGATTCCTATCCAGTCGGCGCCCAACAATATAGCAGGAAAGGCAGTCCTGGTAACTCCAGGAACATCGCCCATGATCATGACTCTTCAGTAAGTTAATTCATAGTGTATTTTTTATACACATTATAATTCATATTCTATTATTTTTGTATTATATTTGGATGATTGAACATGTTGATTAAAGCTGTTACTTGGAAGGTGTAGACAGACATATTTTGTATCTACCTAAATACTAATTTGACTGTTGACCAACTGACCGATGGTCAAAAACGTGAATTTTCCTGGGTTTTTTATGTTTTTGGAGTTAATTAGCTATCTTATGTATAGGAAAATGGTGTGAAGTTCCCTATTAATTTGGGGCCGAGCTTAGTTTTTGCCAGATTATTGAGATTTTTTACAGTTACAAACCATCTTTCCAATCTGCAATGTATTGTAAATAAATAAATGTGATATGTAGGTAGACACCTACTCGAACTACCTACATCATCTCATTCCATCTCCTTGTGGACCCTGATGCTTAAGATCGCAGGTTCAAGTTGAATTCTACGTGCCTGATGAACTCACAGGGGTCTGCATAATGCCTGGAATGTTCATAAAATTCTGACGAATATCTTCCGAATTTCATACGTGACAAGGGATTTACCAAATTTGTTCAGAAAGCTTTGAAACACAACGAAGTTACTTACGAGTGGCAATTTGGTTTTGAAGGACAACTTTTCTTTTCGACTCCTTGCACGAACATTAATAAATCTTCACATAAATAAATAAGCATATAATAATATTAATAATAAAACATGAGTAATCTCGTTTGTGAGTAAGCACGATTTTTCCCAAATTATCGGAATCGTAGGTGTGTCGGCTATATGGGCTCCCAATGAAGCAATCTCTTATCTGTGGAGAACACCACCCGTATGGAGTGTTTCTCTACACTCCCTGTGATTGACGTCACCAGCAGGTCGATCAGCTCTCAGCACCTATGTGAAAGAAAGTTAGGCTCCTATTTACGTTCGTAGATAAGCACCAATTCAAGAACTATGTAAATAACCTAATACTAAAGTAACGTTAACTTATTCCTACAATATCAATATTAATGAATAACCTTGTCTTGCAGACGTACAGAATGGGCGGATTTCATCTTAATTTCGGTAACTTTGATGACCACCAGCGTGATGGCTGCCGTAAGTATTTCTCTATAACGTATGATAAGGGCCTCGCTGTGAAGGCGGAAACATGACCTTCGTAAACAAAATCAATATTTCTACGAAGGTGTCTACAGTCGCAACCTCGTTATTGGGTAACAAAACCAAATGCGACTCTTCTCCGTGATCATCAATCCCATTCATTTTTCACCCTATATTAAAAAAAATGTGCTTATGTAGGTATGATGATAATATAATGAAAGGGATAAAAAGCTCCCGCAATTATCATTGACTAGAAGATCAGATCATGTTCTCCTTGACTATGAATCGACACCAAGCATTGCCAGTACCTATCTAATAAATTAATGTTATCAATGCAGGGAAACGGCCACTATAGAGCAGCAGTCGTTGAACTTCAACCACTATCTGGCAATAATATGGCAACAAATGCGGACGACATGAGCTATAAGTATGGGTCCTACATTAAATACGCGAATAGTGAACAGGTATATTATGTATTATAAAGTTTCGCTGTAAAAATAAACCTCTATTATAGTAAGTAAAGTAGTAAAGTAAGCAACCATTTCAGGGTGGATTTTCGTCCGTCTGCCACTCCTATCCCGGCGCGCAGTGGGCTAGATGGCAAAATTAGCGCAAAAAAAGTCATTTTCAAAGATTTTTTTAAATGTGTTGAAACTAATAGAATTTCGGGAGTATTAGTTGGGGACCTTGACCCTGAAAAACAGAGCGCCTTATTGTTTACCGGAAGGCGACAAATGAGACTTGATTCATCCTAAAGGCTGTAGTTGCGCATTTCTCAATTCAGTAATAATTAAAGTGTTGAAGAAGAAAACAAAATATATATGTTTCATTTGTCTTCTTTCATCTCTATTCAAATGACGGACTCTCTGGAAGGTAAGTGACACATGCAAATTTTTTTAATTTCAAAGACACATGCAAAATTTCTTAATTTTAAAGAAGTAATTTGAAATTTACAAGGTTGTGAAAGGTATAAAAAACTTGGCGCGTGAGTGCGCGTTTTCAGAATAATACAGCATGTTTAATAGAGTGTTGGCTAACTGTGTTATGAAAATCAGCACCGGAAAATGACGGAAAATAATGTAATGCCTTTTTTGTACAGGAACGTAAAAAACGTAAAAAATGCATGTGTCTTTGAAATTAAAAAAAATTGCATGTGTCACTTACCTTCCAGAGAGTCCGTCATTTGAATGAAGAAGACAAATGAAACATATATATTTTGTTTTCTTCTTCGACACTTTAATTATTACTGAATTATTGAGAAATACGCAACTACAGCCTTTAGGATTAATCAAGTCTCATTTGTCGCCTTCCGGTAAACAATACGGAGCTCTGTTTTTCAGGGTCAAGGTCCCCAACTAATACTCTCGAAATTCTATTAGTTTCAGCACATTTTAAAAAATCTTTGAAAATGACTGTTTTCGCGCTAATTGTGCCATTTAGCCCACTGTGATGCGTCGCGGACGTCATCAGCTGCCCTCCAAAGGGAGGATCAGAATTTGTCCTGATGATCTCGCTCATGGCTACTCATTGCCTCACCCCCTTCAGTGGAGAGGGGATCGCCGACGGCCCGACGTGAAAATACTGAGATGTGTGTCCCAGCCACATAGGCGGTCACCCATCCAAGTACTAACCACGCCGCTGAAAGCTTAACTTCGGTGATCCTTAACTTCGGTTTATTCCACCAGATAAGGCCGTCGGCACCTACGTCAGCTCGACGAGTGAATAATAATGGAGTTATATAAATGAATAAGTAGCCCAAGGCAAATGAACTCTATTATATAATTTGTATATTCCAGTACCACGATACTCCCACTAAAAAAAAAAACGTCTGCCAAGTTGGGTGGGCAGTATAGCTTCCTCACTTTTGTAACATGGACGTATAGAATCAGTTATAAAACATTTCAATGATATCGGTAGGATAGTTTCGGAATTAGGAGAATGCCTATGAAAATAAATTTCGTTTGCGCATGCGCAGTAGCCATCACTTATCATCCAATTGTGGCAAAATTCATAGGTAGGTAATTGTTTTGGAGTCAGCCCTCAACTAGACACCAAAATTGAGCAAAATCCGTCCATTAGGAACTGAGAAATCGTAGTTTCAGGAAATTTACGTTGGCGCATGCGCACACAATACTAATAGTCCGATAGCTATTAAATTAATAGGGAACTGAGTAGAGGCTACACCGTACAATCTCTGAAAATGTCAATAGAATTGGTTGAGTAGTTCCGGAGTTATGGCTATGAAACTAATTTCAAATTGCGCATGCGCAGTAGGTAATACTGATAGAATCGTGTTGAAATTCGAAGGTAATTGTCAATCTCCAACTACCCTCCGAGTTTGAGCGAAATCGGTCCATTAAGAACAGAGAAATCGTAGTGACAGGAAATTCACGTTTGCGCATGCGCACTACTAGTGGTCCGATGGCGATGAAATTCATAGGGGACCCTCTAGGGTCTGACTCGCGTAATCCCTGAACATTTCACCGAAATTGGTCGAGTAGTGCCGGAGATATGCCCAGGACAAATAATTTCATGTTTGCGCTTGCGCAGTAGCTATAACTGATCCAATCGTGACGAAATTCATAGGTTATTGTCTTGGAGTCAGTCCACAACTACCCTGCAAGTTTGAGCTGAGCAGGTCACTTAGGAACTGAGATATAGGGGTATCAGGAAATTCACGTTTGCGCATGCGCTCTAGCTACTAGTGGTCCGATGGCGATGAAATTGATAGGGGACCGTCACGGAACTAACCCGCATAATCCCTGAAAATTTCATCAAATTCGGACCACATCTTCATATAGTTTTGCCTGGGACAAGGAATTGACCACAGACAGACAGACGGACACGGAACCAAAATTGTTCAGAAAGCTCTGAAACGTTAAAAGCAAGTGGAAATTTTGATTTTGGAGGACAACAATTTTTTTTATTTCTTGCACGAATACATAGCTTCCTACCTTCGGTAGTGAGGAAGCAATATTATACCTTACTGAAATATGATACTTACAACAGATGTGGTAAGTTCTATTCACGTAGTTTGCTGTAATTTTGTTGGTTGTAATTGTTGGTTGTAAGGATCTAAAGAACATTTTAGTGAAGGCTGAACAGTGTTTATGTTGGTGATTGATTTTAGGTCGATATTATTGTGTTCCCCGAAGCAGGCCTATACGGATCAGACTATTCGATATTTCACGATATCCCTGACCCGACGCTTAAAATCATCCCAGCCAGCAACAGCAGTTATGATGAGGTAAATTTATATATTGCATAAGTATTCAGGCTTTTGTACTGCTTCAACAACTTGTAGGATTTTGAATTGGGTGGGTTTAATGGCTTCAGCTCTACACTTGTACAAGTAAAAATGGAGCTCTACAAGTCTTGGATTCTTCAACCAGCTACAAAATTCATTGTTGTTGAACCTTTTCCTATTTACGTGGGCTTACGATCACGACATCTCTAACAGGCTGTTCGTTGGAAAAAACCTCATATAATTCCGTGTAGCCGTTTTTGCGTTAAGGAAGCGCAAAAAGATATAGCCAGACAGAGGCCAGACATACAGTCATAAATAGGCAATACGTAAATTATAGTAAAGAAAATAAGTCATTACAATTTCCATTTTATAATTAACCAAATCCGTAAAAAAGTAGTTCGCTGGTCTCTCGAAAAAGGGATGAAAGCAGTCACTTCAAACTTCGCAGTTTCTTCAAAATTTCGAAGGCTGACATTTCCCCCATGGCTGAATTGCGCTGGTAAATACCGTATTTTTCCTTACCTAACAACCTGCTTGTGATGTGTCCAATCATGTTTCAGGTTGTTCAGCGGTTGTCAAGTTATGCACAACAATATTCAATGTACGTCGTGGTCAATCTTCTCGAGAAATGTAATTCATCAGGAGTCACTAAGAAGTTCAATACAAATGTTGTCTTTGATCGAAAAGGAGCTGTAGTTGCCAGGTATGCAGAAACCACGAACTAGAGAAGTACCTATTTTGCTTCCTTATTACCTACCGCAGTTAGAAGGCCTTATAATCGTGCAACAAGAAAGAAGATTTCGGTGATTTCACCAATAATATCTTGTGCCCGTGCGTACACGTGAATTTCCTGAAACTATTATTTTTTACAATAAAATGAAAATTTTGGATTTTTTATCTCGATCCCTCGGGCAGATATCGTCTGGAATGACACCTATATAAACATATAAATATATATATAAATACCCATATATACATTTAAAAATTGTTAAGTTTCAGGAATCGTTTAAAGAATGGTCTGAAACGGATTTCCATGAAGAAAATTTTCAAAAATTTGCATTATAAAAATTTTGAAGCCATTGCAATAGCTTCATTTTCTTCGAAAATTCGCTAATAAACCTGCGGCGCGGAACTGTTTCGAACTTCTGAATCTGACATGAAAAATTGCATAACAATCAGTGATACTGGAGCACATTTGTATCTGTCGTTAAATTTAATAACAAACGTTAATGATAAACGACAGGGTTACTACAACACAGTTTTTGAAAACCTATTTGCATTATTATTCAAGTCGTTGACATAAATATTTGTTTTCCGAAGTCCAAACATCCACTAGTATTTTGGATTTTCAATCCCTTCCCGAACAAAATCCCTTTCCGTCTACCTGAAGATACTCGGGAATCGTTTTGGATGGCATTTTCAGGGGTTAATTTGATTGGATGGCCTACTATGAGTTTCATCTGTTACTCGTTAACACAAAATTCAATAAAACCCACATGGTAGGTAAGTTTTTCAGAAAAAAAATTCAGCCGCAGTTGCACACTTTATTCGATGATTAAGTGAGCTTGTTTGTATTTATTGGAGAATACTTAGTTCAAAGAGATGGATGATTAAACATCCTTTTTTTTAAAGCAAATTCAACAGATTTCAAGCAACTTTTGACCGATTTGTTCTCACATTAAAAGTTTGAACATAAATACGTTTTGTTATAATACAAATTTGGATCCTTACAATTCTATATTTGACCCAAAAGAATGCTTACAATAGTGCCCAAAAACTCCACGTTTCTTTCATATTATTACTTTGATGTGTGTTACGTATTCATTTTGGACATATTTTCATAATAATTAAGGGGCCAAGGAACCGATGTAATTCGGTTTCCCATTTTTTTCGGTCATTTTTTGGCAAATTTTGATGCGGTTTGCGGCATTCTTCTTGTGATTTAATTTTCTAGGGGGATCAGCTATGTATAAGTAATTTTAATTTTGTAATTTTGAATTTTTCACATCCTTTTTTAAAATTCAAATTGTCACAAAGGCACTTCATCCCCCTGAAGCAGTGGTTCTCAACTTTTCCTCGGTCATGTACCATGAGATTTGTTTGAGCTTCCTCTAGGGCCTAGACGATCCCTTGTGAATCGCCTATCTACCTACCGTGTGCAATTTTTGAAGCTGAAACTTTAACAAATGAATCGAAGGGTCAGAGATGTACAGCGATTTTGATTCATGTTGCAATTACGCTTTTAACAGGAGTCAGTAACACGAAAGTGAAGACACTTGATTTTGGGAACATGATTAAAGACTTGGAAACTCGATTGAAACAAATGTTAACCATCGTGATACAGGCTACTACAGGGAAATTCGTTAATGCGACATGCACCAGAATAGTTGGGTATTGAACTCAGCTGTCACCTTGGTCTCGTGACGTCTGTCTGTTCCAGTCTGTTAATATTTTCTGATTCTATTATTATCTACACTATTTTCAGACAGTCCCCCTCCCCCAAAGTGTGATTGCCCCCAGGTTGAGAACCACTAATGCCCTAGAGAATGATAAAATTGGAAGAATTCCGCCAACCGCATCAAAATCGGTTGAAAATTGGCTGAGAAAAATTATTAAACCTGTAAAACGATAAGATGGTTTGAAGAGAGGGCGGTAGGGGGGGGGGGGTAGGTTATCCGTTTTTTAAACTTCATATTAACTTCATATTATTAATAGAGTTCATATTAACTCTACGGTAGCCGAGATTTAGGCATTTTGAGGAAATTTTGTGCTCAGCCCCTTGGCCCCTTAATTGTATTCCTCGCTATCAACAGGTACAGAAAGTTCAACCTCTTTGGCGAACCAGTCGACCGAACAGCGCAATTTGAACCTTCCTACTTTGATTCGGATTTCGGAGTGAGATTCGGGCAATTCGTAGGGCTGGATATCTTGTACAAAGAACCTCTGCAGATGATGAAGGACTACAAAATCACAGACTTCATCTATTCATCGGAGTGGTTTTCCGCTTTGCCTTTCTTAACATGTTTGTATAAAACTATATTCCTATATACTACTATAACTATGCTCATATTATCTAGCAGTTAGTATACCATCCTAATTGTGACTGGATGGTATTGGCCACAGATGTAATGAATACTTTATGCAATTCTATGTTTCTTGATGGTGAATATCAGAATCACAGCCACTTTTCTAAGGCCTTTACAATACTCGGAGGATCACGATAACTATTTGAGTTTTTCGTCTCACAAAATTAACCTCATTAATTAACACAATATGATTAGTTGGCTGGCAATAGGTAAGTAGTTAGCAATGAGAGGTTAAGAATAGATTTTTTCAAAAAAACGAAAACTGGAAATTTGGAAGTTACTCCTTTTCAAATTTCATCGATTCAATTATAGCTACATAGGCTTACCTAACCACTGAACTGTTCTACCAATTTCTATGAACTGTTCACCAACTGGTTCTACCTATACTTGCAAGTTCCAAAACTGAGGAAGCTGAACGTCTACCCACCCAACTTGGCAGACGTTATTTTATTTTCCAATCTCGATTTGGGATTGACAAGACTGTTGTTTTAATTCTAAATAATGGATCAAATTCAATATTCTAGGTTGAATCTTTGAGGAATAAGTATTTTTGCACAAATCCGAAGAACACCCAGCCTCTGCCTTCGCATCAATAATTCTCGGAGGAGTTCGGATGTGTTCGCGAACAGTCTTTCCTAGAGCTAATATTGTTTATCAGACTCATCTGCCTCCCCTTTATCCCGTCTCTTGACCTTTCTCTACGATCCTAAATACATTGTGATTTATGAGTTCATTAGTCTTTCAGAATATGCAATAGGGACCTTGCAACCAAATTCATCATTTAATTGGAACTCGCTCTCCAGTCGCATTTGATTTAGGTACTTCTTTCGTTCTTCTCTTCATTATTAGTTCATAAATTAGCTTTTCTTCTAAAACTATTCTCATTCCAAGCTAGTCTGGATGATAATTTAACAAGAGTTCATTCCCCCGATAATCTGGTTTTCCAAGTAGTGATGGCAAGTTTTGCTGCGTAGATTCCACCCTCTATTCATGAGAAAATGTGAAGCCCAGCCTCAGAAAATTCACCCTAAAGCCGCTCATGAGCCTTGACAAAAATCTACCTTCGTTTTGATAAACAAGTTCGACAATAGTTGACCAATTTTCAATTAATTATTTTCAGCTATTCAAACGCAGTGGATGTTTGCTGTGGGAAACAACGTCAACCTTTTGGCTGCTGGACTCAACCGCGTCGACCGTGGAAGCTCCGGCTCTGGGATATTCAGGGGCAAGAACACTACTATTGACATTTCGTTCCTATTCGGCGATGAAATGATCGATGGAATCGCGATCGGCAATGTACCTATCGGTAAAATCACTATTATAGCTTCCGCAGATAATCTTCAGATAGTATAAGGAATAGGGCGCGTCGTAGACTAAAATACTGAGGGTTGCAAACCCTATAAATAATTAACCTTTCCCGACCGATAGATAAACTCTGTTACATTTCAGGCGTGTTTCAATTTCAGGAGCCTAAGACGCTTACTCATACCTACAACCCTGACAGTTTCTGATCGTTTGAATAACCAATTCCATACATGCTTGACTTTTGTGATTATTTATATGCTTACGTCGGTACCTACTCCTCGAATGATGAAGAAGTTCCATTCATGCAGCATGAGTTGGTGACCGAATTTTCAAAGAATAGTCTTAGCCGATTTTGTGGGTGATTCTTAAGGAAATTTCACGCTGATTCCGAATAAACCATAATTATGTTCCTATGTTTAGGATGGTATTTCACACCAAAAACCTCAAAAAACACGTTTTTAGCGGTTTTTTGAAACTAAATTTTCAAAATTTGACCCCTTGGAGTACTCCAAAAATTCTGGCCAACGAACTCATCCTTACTTTTGATATTATTGACATTTTAAATTATTATTAATATTATTCGCCGCACGGCGAAATATTCTAGATATTTTGTAAGTTTTTCCTTATTTAAGTTATCTTTCCAAAAGTTCTTCTTTTAACCAACTGTCTCAAAATCGTAAACAATAAATAAATATATATTATACCTACAAATGAAAAATTGTTAAATTTGAGGAATCGTTTTAGAATGGTCTGAAACGGATTTGCATGAAGAAAATTGTCAACAATTTGCATTGCAAAAATTTTGAAGCCATTGCAATAGCTTCATTTTCTTCGGAAATGGAAGCTAGAAATGGTTTAGAAATGTTGAGCATAGTTTTCCCTAGATGAAATAACTTTATCGTTATTATTCTAAAATTATTAAATCAGCAAAGCTTCGCAGAAAATCCGGTCTCAAAAATTAAAACTCCAACATAATATTATGTCGAAAAAAAGTTCCATTCATACAGCATGAGTAGGTGGACGAATTTTCAAAGAATCATTTTGACCGACTCTGTGGGTGGTTCTAATACGAAATTTCTCGCTGATTGCGAATATACAACATGTTCTTATGTTTAAGATAGTAATTATCACTAAAGACATGGTTTTTTACCCTTAATTTTCGAAATTTGACTCCTTGGAGTACTCCAAAAATTCTGGCCCAAAGAACAGTGCCTTTTATTATTGACATTTTGATTTTTTTTTTTTTTTTAATTTCAGCATGGATCATGCTTTGTCCATGAGATAACTACCAGAAAACGTTATGGTATCGAAGAACGAAAATTCGACCCTAAAGTAGCGCTAGTTTTTCCGATCCAGTTCACGTACAACCAATCGTTGCTACGGACACATAACTACCTCATTTTCCACCCCATACAACCGTTCA
Organism: Lygus lineolaris; assembly: GCA_030264115.1. Taxonomy (NCBI): domain Eukaryota; kingdom Metazoa; phylum Arthropoda; class Insecta; order Hemiptera; family Miridae; genus Lygus; species Lygus lineolaris. The sequence goes on from JAEMON010000006.1 coordinate 32,097,689, forward strand.
CCACTCGTTGGAAAGTTCTGAATTTATCACACATCACACCACATTTCTTCGTACCAATTTCCCCCTCCTTCCACATCCTTCAGAGGACTACTGGTACGTAGGCAAACAAAGTTGGTTGGAGTTTACAGTTTGGCATTATGATAGGTACCTTCACAACATATGAAACACGCTAGTAGAAGCATGTTCCTTGATTTTTAATTTTAGTCAGAAGGGCTGAAGTAGAAGTAATCAGGGGTGCTGGGGGCTGGTTTGTTTTTAGATAGATTCCAAGGTCAGATATTGTCTGGGGTGACAAATATATATGTATATGGAAGCGTGTTAAATTTCAGGAATCGTTTTAGAATGGTATGAAACGGATTTCCATGGAGAAAATGTTCAAAAATTTGCATTAATACAATTTTGTAGCCATTGCAATGGCTTCATTTTCTTCAAAAATTCCTAAAATGATGAGTTTGAAAGCCGGAAATTTTATTGAACGTTCTCAAACACTAGAATTTCTCAAAATTGCAAACGTTGATAAGTTTGAGAATCGAAAAATCTGAAATAACCGTTCTAGGATAACAACATGGTGTACATGCAGAATCCGCTCGCAATTTCCTAGAAAATTTTTGATCAGATTCTTGTTATGACCCAAATTTGCTAAAAATCTGTAAAAATTAAAATACGAAAAATCTATGAAGTCTGCTTAAGGTGATTTAATCGTTTTGTTACGTAACTCTTTTACTTGCAGGTGGCCCTAAAAATGGGGGCAGCACTGCAGGGGATAACACGAGATGGAGCAGAACCAATCCAGGAGATTTTATGCTGCTCAGAGAGAAAGAATTGGACCTAATGGCAAACGAAAACGTTGAATTGCCCAGTGCTGGCAACACAACTCGGAATTTCGTCAAGCAGATCTGCCACGGAAGTCTGTGCTGTACTTTCGACATCAAGTTGAGCTACGACAGCCCTGCGAACAAGATGACGACGTCCGTGCAGTACAAAGCCGTGGTGTTCGATGGTAATCGAACTTCGAGCGCGCACAACACAAAATTCGTCCAAGGCGTGCAGGTCTGTGGGCTGGTGATGTGCTCAAACGGCTCAATCAGCAGCTGCGGTCCTCCCGCAGTCAACGGGACTCTTCCCAACACTAAAACCCCGCAACCCAAAGTCATCTTCGACTCGATAGTCATTTCTGGCAATTTCACCAATAAGAACTCCAGTGCCTTGCCAAACGTTTTACTTTGGCCGAATCCTCCCCCATATCCGAGTCCTCCACCTGAAAATAGTCGAGGTGAATTTCTCATTGATCCTCGAACGGTGAATTTTACTAGTAATGGGATGGACGGTGTTGTTAGCTTATCGTTAAAGCCGAATAAAAAAATTATCAGTTGCGGCATATTTTCACGAGTGTACTCTCGGGATGTTCGCTCCACCACTAGTGGCGCTGTGCACAGCTTCGCACCCTTCCTAGCTACTCTGCTACCATTCTTAACAGTAGCTTTCTACTCTCGTGTTAATGTATCATAAATTCATAACCATGGACTAGGATTGTAGCCAAGTTGATCGGCTACAGCAAAGCTTAGTAACATGGATATACCTACTCGTAAAATTCGTAATAATAACTCTGTGTATACCCTACGTGAATTTATATAAATATTATACGTCCCAAGCAGCACACCCGAGTATCATTGAAATTTGTTGGTGAACCGTCCTGGGCCGACTGGCATAATCCTGAACATTCCAAAAAGCTTGAAATTCATAAAATGGAATTCTTAGCCGTCTATCGGCTAACCCTCACAATTCCTGAAAATGTCATCAAAATCGGACGAATAGTTTCAGACAAACACGAAGCCGAAATTGTTCGAAAATCTCTGGTACACAAAATTAGAGTGAACATTTTGGTTTTTGGAAGACAGCTTTTTTACTTATTTTTTTGCATACCTACCTTCGGTAGTAAGGGCAAAATAAAAACATATATACTACTTACAAATTATCACAAATGCAATTGAACTGAATTCAAATTTAAATAAATCGAACCTTCCCAACTTGAAATGTTTTTTGTTTTTTTTAACCACAAGAACCTACGTACCTACATTTAGTGAGTATTGTCATCAAACTCATACGATAGCCATCTTCGATTATACATATAGAGCGATGCCTATAATTATTAGGTACCACTTTTAATTTATTGAATAATTAAGGTAAATTCATTGGGAAGAACCTACTAATGATAATAATTATAGGTAGGTATCGACCCAGGTATTTTATGTATTTAGAAAAAGTGCTTGTTGGTGCATACAGAAGTTTATTAAGAAATAGTGTCTTCGAATAGGTAATCTGTTTATCTTACCTATTAGGTACCGGTACATATATACCTAATCAATAATTTATACATCAGTTGGTACAAGGTTGGTATACCTGAGAAAATTAAAATGGTTATCGCAAATATTTCGAGAATAAAATGCCTGAAGATGACAGTGGAGAGATCCGCATCCGATATATTGAATTGAGGCGATCGAGGATTTCTGATGACCAGGATCATTTCCTGGGCTGGTAAGTCAAATCCGTTTCTTCTCGGATTTGGGCGATCTGTTGTGCTGTTAGTGGAGTTAGAGGTGGCCTCGGAGGCCCCATGTCCAGCCCTGTGACGATCTTCATCATTGGCTTCATAGTGGACACCCAACTTCCTTCAGGGAGATCGGTGAAATCGTAAAATATTAGACAGCAATAACAATAGTAACGTTTTAAATAAATAAAAGGTAGTTACCTAAGTAAATATATGGGGTACAGCTAAGAATATACCGGGACTTAGTAACTCCCTTGTTATGCTTTTTCAACAAAACTTAAGAGCTGGAGAATATTGGGGACAGGTGGGAAGAGAAGCGGCAATCGTGCACTGGGCAGGTACTTAAAGAGTCACCCCCTCAATAATTGTGTCTCTATTGTAATTCGTATTTCGAATAGGCCGATCGATCTGTTGATCCGATTTTGAATCTGGAAACTGATTTGGATTCTGCTAGCAAAACTCTATGTCATGGATACCTCAGATTTCAGAAAATGTTCAAATTTGAGGGGGAAAAATCGCGCACCATGGAAGACGATTAAAAAAACGTCTGCCAAGTTGGGTGTGGCACATGGCTTCCTCGTATCCATAACATGATTTTATACATCACATATATATATTTATTTAAAAAAATGATCAAAGGGGGGATTAGTACCTGCAAATTCCATCAAAATCGGATTCAACTTGTCGAAGTTATGAGAGCTTCACGTTTGCGCATGCGC
>JAEMON010000006.1:32119640-32135659 GCA_030264115.1 Lygus lineolaris
AACTAATAATTTTGAAGTGACTCGCCAAATCTGGCGACACCTGTATGTAGAGGTAATGTGTGTAGGTATTGCTTATTAATATTGTAAGTACCTAGTTATGTATTGTGTCTACCTACATACCTACCTTTGTTTTGTTTAAGACAAATATGTGGCACTACGTCAATTGTGTAAATACACGGTGATTCAAAAAGAATACCACATCTTTGAAAACGGATAACTTGGCAATGAAGAACCAGAGAGCGCTACGCTGTGTCGTGGTTTGAAGGACATTCTGAAGTTTTTTTTTGGTTGCTCAGAGATGTCGCTATGAGCAACCAAACAACTTTTTTTTTAATGAAGAAACAAAAATGAATCTGTTTGTTGTGAAGATGGCAACACGAAGGCAACAAATTGACCATAACATGGTTGTGAGTCACTAATATTTACGATCGTGTTGCTGATTAATTTCTGGTTTATGGTCAACAACACGATAGCGAATCTCCACAAGTGATTCACAACCATGATATGGTCAATTTGTTGCCCGCCTGTTGCCATCTTCACAACAAACAAACAGATTCATTTTTTGTTTGTTCATTAAAAAAAAATTGTTTGGTGGCTCATAGCGACATCTCTGAGCAACCAAAAAAAACTTCAGAATGTCCTTCAAACCACGACACATAGCGTAGCGCTCTCTGGTTCTTCATTGCCAAGTTATCCATTTTCAAAGATGTGGTATTCTTTTTGAATCACCCTGTATAATACATAATAAACTAAAATAAATAATAAACTATAATATATAAATAAGAATAATACACTTTTTTTCGTACTTACCACAATTCAGCTGATCAGCTGTGGCCTTCTCCTCAAAACCTGAAAACACCTCACAGCAAACTTGGGTCCATCCTTCCCGTTTCTTGTCCCTGTCTTTGTACGACTCACTGCTCGTATCCCATAATTCAGGACGCCTTTCCACTGATAGAATCATCGATTCCACTGAAAACTCCATTTTAAAGAGACAAAAAAAATGCACAAAACTTTTGGTGCGCGTTCGTGCAGTAACCGCTTCGTGTGGCTGTGTAACCTGTACTAACCTTCAACACGGACGGTACCACGTCCGCGTGGAGGGAGCGCGCACCTGCTTTTGTCACGTCCGGGGGGTTTTCCCCGTCCCATCGTTCTCTTGTGACAGGACAATAATGGCTTTTACCTGCCACCACCACGTCCGTTCTAATCCCCGTCCGTCAAATCACGTTCGTGTGACAGGCTAATTAGCCCTAGGCTAATCAGGGTTGCTACGGGTCTGGAAAACCTTGAAAACCTGGAAAAGTCAGGGAAAAAGAAAGTGGTCAGGGAAAACCTGGAAAAGTCAGGGAAATGTTGAAAATTTCCTGGAATTTTAGGCTAAATGCAGGCTATAAGTATTTATTAGTTCTTGGTGAGACTAATGCTTCAAATACCTACAAGGTTTCTAAATTTTAATAAATTCGTTTTAAACCTTTTTTGTTCTTTTTATCTACACTACAGAATTGATCATCTGAATTTCTGTGATGTTTGCGTTACAAGTCTCTTTCAGGCATTTATCAATGAAACATCAAATTAATTCCTCACTGCAGACGATATCCGACTCTTGAATATATCTAACAAATCAAAAAAAATTCCTAAAAAGTCAAAAATAACTATAGAAAGGATGAGTTCGTTGCCCAGAATTTTTGGAGTACTCCAAGTGTTCAAATTGAGAAAATTAAGGGTCCAAAACCATTTTTTTGAGGGTTTTTAATGTAAATTAGAAATTACCATCGTAAGCATATAGAAACATAATATTATTTGGAATCAGAGCAAAATTTCCTTCAAAATCGGTTAAAATAATTCTTTGAAAATTCGCTCATCAACTGATATGCTGCGTGAATGGAACTTTTTACGTTTCATAGCGTTCTGTGGTCAACTCCTTGTCCCAAGCAAAACTGTATGAATTTATGGTCCGATTTTGATTGAATTTTCAGGGACCACTAGTAACGTGTACGCATGCGCAAACGTGAAATTCTGGAAACTACAATACCTACCTCAGTTCCTAATGGACTGATTTCGCTCAAATTCGGCGTATAGTTGGGGGCTGACTCCAAGACAATTACCTATTTATTTTGTCACGACTGGATCAGTAATCTTGAGCTTAAACTTTATACATAGCCATTACTCCTAGGTGTTTTATGTCAATAGGATCTTTGTAGATGGGCGATCTATACAGAAAATAATAAACCGTTGTGTAATAATTTGCAGCGTTTTTTAGGTAACACTTGCTAGTTACTGCCCTCTTGACGATATTCTTCTTAAATCGTGACACGAGAATTTGGCCACACTTCACTGAGTATCAGAGAGAAACTTCTTAACATTAAATTTACTAGAAAAGGGTGAGGAAGTATTCTTCTGCCTGGGTGACACTCTGTCTACCGGAAGGCACTACTTTCTCGATTATTGAATTAAAATTAGTGATTTAACGAGCTTGAATAAAGGGAACTCGACCCTGTAAATGTTGCTTCTTTTCAGAAGGATTTCCCTAAGACATATCAGTCTAAGACATATTTCAGTCTGTTCAGGAAATGGCTCATCATCAAGTCATTAGGATCACACACCACGAATGGATTTTTTTTTTAAGTTGTGATATAATTTACTCCACTACAGTTTTTGTATCTCTGTTCGACTTCAGGTGCATGATGTTCGTCGCCAGCGCCGGCATCTCAAGCTCAATATACAACCGGCGTCGTTTCTCCAGGGTTCTACTGGATATCGAAAATGTGGAACGTTTCTTACAGAAACATTTGAACCCTCAAAACTCCCAGCAAAAACTGCCAAAATCAGTAAAATATTCGCACGCGTTGGGTTGGAGTTGCATGTTGGTGACATTGGGGTACCGTTGGTACGCGATGTTCTTTTTCCGATTGTCTCACCTATGGACGTTCATCACCAATTTGATTGCCACCACCATGATTATGAAATTCGTTCTCATCGTTTTGTACATCAGCCGGCAGTTTGCTACCATAAACAGTTTATTCGTGGATCATTTAAATGTGATTAATGATCCCTGGCGCAGATCACATCCAGTAATTGCACGGAACCACAGTAAGTCCATTAGTCCATGCACGTAGCTAAATAACATTAATGTCTTACTATTGATGAGAAAAATAAGTAACGGGGAACTTGTAAGGGTAGGAATTTTGCATTTTGGATCTTAAAATCTGATCCAGTGCCCTAAGAAACTTCTAGATGCCAATTTTCAACTTGAAATTAAGTCTGGTTTGACCAAAAACATGGGTTGAAAGAGAGCGTGTGACGTCATTTAAGTTCACCGTAAGATGGGAGCTGGGCCCTTAGGAAAGAGGGGGGGGGGGGGGGGGGGGGGGGGGGGGGTCGGTGAGGTCAGGTAGGTTAAAATCACAAGACCCATTTCGTCATTAGTTCGCCATTAGTTACCCCTTATGTAGCACCTTTTTGGAAAGCCCTCGCCGAGATCTTTCGAATGAAAAAATAAAAAATAACCTCGCATGTTCGCCATTTTGGGTCGAGGTGTTCCTTTGTCAAGTGTATATTATTATCCAATCCAAAGACGCTATACTCCCAGGATGGAGGGGAAACTAAAGCCGGCTTCACACGAGGCGCTTTAGTCGATTACACTTTTTGGCTGCCAAATCGTCAACAAGTTGAAAGCCGTGTGAAGACTCTTTTTCAGACCAGGCAACTTATCACCTTCTTACATTAAGGATTGTTTTTTGTTTTTTTAAACTTAGATACCTACATAGTCAAAATGGACAATGACTGGACGGAGAATTTAAAGGTTTTTTTCTGCTTTGGCAACATCATTAGATAGATAGGAATGTATCTTCTTCCAGAATCTCGTCGAAATTCGGTGAAAAATTAATCAAGCTGATACTTCGTATGTATTTAATACAGGTTGATACTCTTGGTTGTTGACATTTTTCGGTAATGTAGGTAAAATTATTAATTTAATAATAAATTAGGTACTTAGCTACTTAAATAATTCAATTAAGTTGAATGAAATGTTGTTACTTATTGCACTTTGTTGTGTTGGCTCCAAATCGTCAAATGCAGTATGCAATTTTTTTCCCACTTCCCTCCACGCCTCACTTTTTTTAATTTTGTCACTGTAGTCACTTGACCTCATGTCCCATATCGCGGGAGAAATCCTTATTGCTTCAATAAAATTTTCCACATTGATATTACGTACAGCAATGTCCTCCATGTTGGCTAGAAATTGACTAAACTAGGGGTGCGTGTGAAGGGCTCTTTGCAGGTAGTTTCCTTTTAGTTGGTTCAACTAGTGGGGATGAGAACGTTGCAGGCACTGTGCCAGGGCCCCACGTGCACAGGCAGATAAGTTGACCGCGTGTGAAGGGGTTTCAGGCTGACCTCATTCATCTTCCACAAAGCTACAATCCTTGCACCCGCCAGTTAAACTAGTGTAATCGACTAAACCACTTCGTGTGAAGCCGACCTGAAACTGTAGGTCCAAAATGGGCGCCTTAGATTAGCAAGAAACCTGACGAAGCAAAAAATACATTCGACCTCTCCGGGGTGTTTCCTTTGATAGTCAGGAGGCCCTAAGTCAAGTGAATCTGTGAGCTATCCCCTCGAATATTGAGAGAGTATTACCAGTCAGAGATTATCATCAGTTTGGGAGATATTGAGGAGTACCTACCCAATATAAGGAGAGGAGTATGGGTACAGGGAGATGTGAATAGTCCCCTCACCTCTTTTGTCGAAAGACATTTCTTCCGCAGCTCTTTTACAAGTATCGACAAAGCGACTTACCTATTTCATTCCATCTCATTACACTTTGGATCGTCACTCTCAATCCCCATCCATGTACCTAACCCAGTATGATAGGATAAGAGCATTTCTAACCAACGCTTTTCTTGCGAACTCCAACTTGAATTTGCCTCTTCGTGTTTTCCAGGGGTACAATCGAAATTCCTCCTCATAAACCTGACCAACTTCCTCAGAATCCACGATTTGCTCTACAAAATCATCTCTGAGACGAGTGTCGTGTTTGGACCAGAAAACCTCATATCCCTGATCTTCATCCTCGAGCAACTTGTGTGCTACCCGTTCTACTCCATCGTCAACACTAATCTCTTCGCCAAATCCGAGGATTTCAAATCTCACATCATTTACGTTAACGTTGTTCGAAGCTGCACAGTGATGGTGCTGCTATTGATAATAGTTGCTGCATGCTCGAAAGTCAAAGATGAGGTAAGTAGACATTGCTGAGTTACTTACCAGCCCTGATTTTCACAAAGAAGCTTGCAATAACTAGTAGTCCATGTGTAGACAAAAAGTGTGTGAAAAATCAACTGGATCGTAGGCATAGCTCTTTTCTATCTAATTAAACTTTCTTTCCAAGAAATAAGGCTTTTTTAATTTCAAATTAAACTTTATTCATTCAATGTAAACTATTTTAATTTCAATTTACGCTAAATATAGGTAGGTTCAGTTCAAGAGCCCACAATAGGGACGGGTTTTAGAGGTTTTCATAGATTATCCAGTACAGGAAATTGGGTTTTCGCGTTTTTAACTATTGGAATATGTTCCTCACTGCATTCCAGATATGATGACGTCACAAAATCGTGAAAAATATTTTCCCTCATATTTTTTTAATTGTCAAAAAGTGTCCCAATTCAGGCTCATAGGTTCTGCTGTAGGGACACGACGTGTTTTTCGCCAAAAACCTATTCAAAGACAAGGTATTTCTTTCTTTTTTTTCAATTCATCGTTAAAACAATATATTTTTTCTTAATTCATAATCTACTAACACTTGTGGTAAATTAGATTTGAAGACCTAGGGTGGCCGGACCCTTGACGCCTCAAAGGGCATTGTGCTGCATCTGGAAATGATGCAAACGTCATAAAATGGGGCGGCCATGACGTGCCAGCAGAATGCAGAAACCAAGGCTTTTGAAAACGATTTAGTGTCATTATTGATTATAAAACGACAAAAAAATGAGTGTCCCTATTGAGGACCACTTCACCTCAAACTATGACCTTCTCAACCAAAATAAACTAGTGTACTATGTGTATACTTAGATTTGAAAAATATGTAAATCTTAATCTTCCCTGTTCCAACTTCGTGTTTTTTGTGATTTTACAAGGCATTAGAGCTAAAGAAGATTGTGAGCCGGCACATGAACCCGTTGATGACCAATTACCCTAATGACTACGTGAGTATATTTTTTGGAGAATAGAATAACTTTTCAACTTGAAAGGACGAAGGTCCTGATAAAGACATATCAGGACGTATAAAGACCTTAACATTGTACGATAAAGACATATCAGGACGTATAAAGACGTTATTATCGTAAACGTAATTTCATGCGTCACTGCCTAAACTTTCAACTTGTAATTACCCCTCCCTCAAGCCTTAACGACTTACTTAACATTTCATCATATAAGTAAACAAAATATATTACTTCCAAGGTAGTGGAAGCATTGTGTTCACTTTCGGGAACTGGGAGGTTAAAATTTCCCTCCCTCCAAAATAAAAAGGTACACTTTCACTTCATGTTTTAGAACGACCTGAACAATATTGGGTCCTTGCAGCACGCATAACTTCAAAAATTTCATCCGATTTTCAAGGATAACGCGGGCCTAGATGGCGTCGTCGGTCTATAAATACTAATCGCTCAAAGGATATAATAGTATGTGTGAGGGCCGAAATGTTAGTGACGGTCCCATATGAATTTCATCATGATTGGATCTGTGCCACTGCGAATGCGCAAACGTGAAACCCTTTCCACACACATAACTTCACAATTTTCCTATTTTAAGGGTGCGCGGACGCCCGGCTCGAGAACGGCCTCAACCATGCCCCGACGCAGCTCAAAATCCTTTTATTATTGTTCACGTTTGTGATTTCGAAAATTCATCGGTTTGCGTATGTTATACAAAAATGGTTACATACTTTACGACGTGAATCATAATTTTAAGTTTATTCCATCCAGAGAAAACTGGAAGAAACCTATGAAAAACCAGGTTTTCATCAGTTATATAATCTTAAAATTATTATTAAAACTTAAAATTATTATTAACATCGTAAAGTATGTAATTATGATTGTACAACATACGTAAATCGTTTAATTTTCGAAATCACAAACGTGAACAATGAAAAAAAAAAGGATTTTGAGCTGTGTCGGGGCATTGTTCAGGTCATTCTCGAGCTGGGCGTCCGCGCACCCTTAATGAAGTTTGTAAAGTCTACAGATGGTCTCCTATGAATTTCATTGTAATTGGATGCGTAGAAGGTAGCCACTGAGCTTGCGCAAAATCATCCTAAGATCCTAACATAATTTCTTGCAGTTTATAACAAACCAGTTTTTCCCAAAAATTGGTGAATCTCTTCCAAATAGGGCTGGTGCAGGTACAGTTCGAATAATATATTGTTAGCTGTAGGTACCTACTGTGTATTATAATTTGTCGACATTTTTTGATAAGAGTGTGCCAAGAAGGTGCGCAGAAGAAGAATGCGCAGCTAAAATTGCTGAATTGAACCTGCACCGGAGCTAATTGGAACAGGCCTCTAGTTAAGGGCTGACCCCTAGAAGACACCTATAAAAGAATTTAAACAAACGTACTTTACTTGAATTAATGGAAACAGTTATAAGGTGGATAAATTTGCCCTTGGCAGGACCTTCTTCACCTTGAAACTTTCCAATAATTCAACTGAATTTTAACCCTGGATCGCCATTAATAATACCGCCTGGGGATTAATATTGATCACGGCCGAAAGGTTTGGTACCATACGGGGGGGTACAGTTAAAATTAATTGATAAAATGTATTTTATAGTAAAATACATAGGTGTAGTTACCTACCTACATAAACAATTAAGTTATGGGTAGGTATACGAGGAAGCTATGTACCACAAACGGTTTCCTGATTCCATTGGTACAATGGAATGGGTTGTGGAGGGGAGGGGGGTGAATATAAATTGTTAGGGTTCAAAACCAACAGGACAAGATTCAAAACAGGCTTTGAAAGAAGGACCGTTTGATTGGACTAAGTGGATCTGGATCGAGTCGATTATTCGTAAAGGTCTTTTTCGCCATACGTAAGAGTATAAAGTTCTCTCGATCACAGTGGCTGTTGTACAATATAATATCATCAGACTCACATGTTGCAGATTCATTTGTACCTTATGAAACTCACTAAACCTTATCAAGGATTCTCAGTCTTTGGAATCGTCGAATTGGAAATACCGTTAGCACGACACGTGAGTTTCATAGATTTTTCTAGCGAATTATGTATCTACTTTACCTACTACGTATTGTAACTTTTAATGCATCATTCAGTGCAGTGTTTCAGGCAGTTCATGCAAAACCAGATATTCTCTTACTGTTTTTGTGGTTTCCAGATGATCGCTACAGCTTTGACCTACCTAGCGATTTTTCTTCAGTTCTAGAGATTAACCTTCATATTTTTTAATATAATTTTAACTCAATTTCATTGCACTAAGACTAAGTAGGTAGGTACCTATTTCTTTAAAAATTAAACTTCAGCATTGAGAGGCATCAAAGGATAATACGATTCTTTCACGATTCGATTACGCCGTCCAACAAGAAAAAATGTCCACTGCCTCAATGCAAATTTCAAAATTCCGGCAACGTTGGTAGGTATAGAGCACAACATTAAACTGATTATCCTAGTCGAACAAGAAAATAACGAAGCAAATCGGCGGAAAATTGGAGCCTGAATATTTTACCTAAAAACGCACGTTTTTTTAAATTAACCCCCTTCACCCCCTCCCAATGCAAATAGGTATTTTGAAATGCCGATGCCGGTGACGTAGTGCACAAGTAGACAAATTTCTGAGTCGAACAAAAACGAAGAACGGTTGAGACTAATTAGCCCTGGGCACTGCACTACACATTGGTAGGGTACACATTACACACATTCATCCACTTTTTTTTACGGATTTTCGAATGGTTGCTCGGAGCTAAGTGTTGTCTTCTTCTGACCCAGATTGAAAACAAAAGGACGACTCTACGTACTGAGGGACGTGAGGGACTTCGCTGACTTCTTGTCAAACATCGCCCCTTCCACCCTAGGTACTTACTTAGGTATCCTGTTCCGTGGTACCTATGCTTATGCTTATGCGTCCAAGAAAATTAGAAGAACTACTACAAATCTACGGAAAAAGACGCTTTCCAAGTCCAAGCTCAAAGGGTGCGTCGGAGTCGGAGTCAGGGAACCGGAAACAGAGATCCATGATCATGACCATAGAATACTGATACTACCGTATCAGTTGATCATGACAACATGGAAGAAGCAGCATGGAAGTAGGAATCTATTCCTGAAATGGAAGTAGAAATTCCTACTTTCATGCATGGAAGGGATAGAGGATTCGGCTATTGGCCATGGATGAAGGGTCGGTTCATTCTTCGTCCTCCACCACAGACATGATTTTTCCATCACCGCATTCGCATAACTTCGAAAAGGTTCACTTTTCCAGATTTCAGGAAGGAAGTACTTGAGTTTCTCGCGATCTGTTGGCAGCTTTGCTCTGCTGTATCATCGCAGAACAACCAACATAACACGAAAACACAGCAAGTAGAAGTAACTGCTCCACTTTCGAGGTATGAGCTGTTCCTTTTAGTCGCTGCTTTTCGAAGTATCAACTTTCGGGCTATGTTTCTGTTTCTTTGACTTGTCCATGGAAGTAGGAAATAGGAATAGAATGGCATTCGAGGATCCGAGAAGCGCCCTCCAATAGTTTTGTGTTTGGTACCGTTACGGCAGATTGCCTACCGTGATGTTGAAGGCGGCGCTGCTCTCTATCGATGGGTGGTGTGGCGTATTTATTACAAGTAACCAAAATCAAGAGAGTTCATAAAATCCTACTCACCAGAAACAAGAGACAACATGACGAGAAAAGATAAAGAAGAAATTCATCAAATTCGAGCATAAATGCACAAGAGGCAAAGATGGGGAAGCCCAACCATGAGCGCAGGCAACAGGACAACAGGTAAAAACACAACAGAAACCCCCGAGAGAACCAAAAAAATCATTTAAATACACCGCAGAGAAAGCACCGAGCGAAGCCCCATATTCTCGCTACGAGCCCTCAAGTATCAAGGAACTAAAGGAGAACAAGAAAAACGGGAAAAATGATCATTCAGAAATTCATCATTTTCATCAAATAAGTACATAGGTACGGTACTCAGACGGACTACACACGATTTTATACAAAAAGCAAGAATAAGGAGAAAATCGGACCATCAGTAATTACAAAAGAACACAAGAAAGAATTAAAACTATATAAAGAAATATTCAATGATCATACAATCGAAATAAAAGAAGAAAACCATAAAGGTATTCCACACCACAAAAGTCAAGGCTGAAAGCTCGCAACGAAGATACAGACAGAACCGACTCAACAACCTTCCTATGGACCACGCAGGGGCAATTTCAATTTCGAGAAAATATAACAAAATGGCTGTCCAAATGTCCAATCCCTTTCCATCTAGACTCACAGAACAAGAACAAGAACGCGTTGAAATACATAGAAAATGCATCCAGAAAAACGAGAAACAAGAGTTTTAGTTTTTCTGCGTAATATGCGGGTCTACGTTTTGGAACTTACCCGCAACATTCCTGCAGGCTTGTAAATAACCAATAGGTAAAAAATACGAATTATTCACATTCAAAAATCAAGATACTGAATCAACTCCGAGCGGTCACATCAAGGTCAAGACTCTCGAGACTAGGGCCGATTCCCGTTTGCTGATTGGCTCGCCTAATTAGCCAATCCAGGCAGCTCATTTCTTGGGACAGTCGATTGACCGCTCTATTGGCTAGCCTAAAAATCAGTAAATTTGAAGAAAACTCCATTTTTCCTATGCTTGCTTGAGTCAACTGGGGCAGATTGCCTAACGCAGTCTATGGTAGGCGGGCCATTCCATGACAGTCAGGAGTAAGTCGACGTTTTGTTCGATTTGTTAGACCTTGTGAAAGATCTAATCTTGGATGTTAAAATTATATATTATGTGACGTACCTATATCTGATTTATATTACAATTTATTCGCTAATGTTCGGTTAAGAACACGGAAGTAGGACTATAGATAGTCTATAGATAGGACTATAGTTTAGATAGTCCGCCTAACAAATCGAACAAAGCTTGACTAAAGCAGTAGTGACAACAAAACGAAACAAATATGTCCAGCTGCGGTACAAATGTACGGAAGTCAGCGAGAAAAGTACGGAAAAGTACAGTCCCTGACCAACTCCTGGGCCAGTACAGGTTATTTTACTACTAACTTGATCTTGACTTCGTGAGTTCAGGCTACTCGTACATCATACTCACCTCTACCACTACCACTACACCAACTCCAAGGGGTAGCCTAGCCTTCTCTTCTCGGGGATTTCTCCCTTCAAACAAAGCTTTGTCCGATTTTTTCCCCCAATTCGTATGTGTGACCTTTTTAATTTGTCCCGAATTATTTCGCGAAGTTAAATATCCATCTATATACACGCTCAGTACTCCAAATGTTCCCCCCTAATTAACCACAAACGCGTCTGTAATCCAAGTACTACAACTCACTGTTCCCTAGCTTGGTTTTGTGAACCTTTTTTTTCGCGGTAAGTACTTCCTACGTGATCGAACCATGTTCCAAATTAACTTATTTCCGCGTTTCTAGCTCGTTCCTTTTTCTTACTAACGATTTTCGTCCACACTTCGGTACAAAAAAAAAATATCTGGGGGAAGTTAGTTACCCATCAATTAGCTTTGAATGCCTTTCTTTATCGGCCACTCGTTTCGTTACTAAACTTTTTTTTAATTCATTCCTCACACATCCCTTTTATCGAGTTTTCTTTGAAGAATACATGACAGGAACGTGGTGAATTGGCGCATCAAAAATCTATCAAAGGTGAGTAAAATGATTTCATCATTTTTGTGGTTGGAGTTGTCTTCCTCCTTCATCTCTACTCTATCTTTTATTTCCTACTCTCATCACTCTTTTTTTGCTTCGATAGATTTGCAGTGAGTAAGTTGGTAGGAACGTACTTCAGCCCTATGCAAAATTGTATCTTTTCTTCCTTGTATTATCATTTTAAAATTAGCTGGAATGTGTGTTTGGCTCGTGTAGCAGGGGGCATTACTAACCTTACTTCGCCATATTTTACCACTTTTAATATTAATCCTTTATTTTTCTTATATTGTTTTTCTCCTAAATAATTAGTACAAACCCTTAGGTATTAAGTTTTCCCTTTTTAATTTCTCAAAGTGATTTTGAAAACCGCTTGTGGCTTGTCCCAAGTTCGGTGGAATGCCACTTGGAACCTAGGTATACCATTTGAACGCGATGTTTCTCAGTTTAGGTTTGGGCATTAATTTGAGGCAACAGAATTTTGAAATAAAATTCGTTCTTCATTCATGACCTATGTGGGTACCTAGTAAAGATGCAAGAAAACCCTCCAGTCTTTAGTGGGTAAGTCGGTACTTACCTACTTAACTACCTTTGACTCGACAAACGAGTGAAATTTCATGAGAACAATTCGCTGTGTACTTAGTAGGGACCATCTTGCAGTAGGTAGCATTCGCAATTTATTAAAAAAATTGGTCACTGAGAAAGAAAAGAAACTGATCACTGAGAATACGCGGAAGTTGTGTTTCGCACTTGAAGTTCCTGTCGTCAGTTGAGTACCTACCTATCTACTTAGCCTACCTCATTAGATTTGCCGGAATTTTTATTCCGTTTTGATAGTCAGAATGTAGGCAGCTGGGTACGTGCTTACCTTGGTAGGTATACTTAATGAATTTCGTTTAGCAGGTATTTTGCTTCCGAGTCTACTGAAAATAGACGGACCTTCAAAATCCTTCAAAATTGAAATGTTTACTTGCATATTACGTTTCAGAGCTTCCTGAACAAATTTGGTTCCGTGGCTGTCTCATTTCCTTATCACAGCCATACCTTCCAGAGTTTTCATCCGATTATGTTCAAAATTTCAGGGATAACCTATGCGGGTAGGGGGCCCCTTGAGGTCACATATGAATTTAATCATGATTGAATCAACGGCACGCTCCACGCATGCGCTAACATAAACTTCGTTCACGATTATGTTGCCATTTTGTCTAATCAGAGGAACATTAACACGATCTAGAGTTTTGAACTTGAACAATTTTGATTTCTAATTTTCATGAACGCGAAGAAGCTTTGTGCCATTTCCACTTGGCAGAATATTCTTGGTTAATTCGTAGAACTCCAAAAATAACTTATATAAATAAATGAAAGTTTGTCAAGTCTGAATGAAAGTGCGGTGTTGTCTTGAGGAGTAAAACCAAATTATGGCGTAACGACCGAAATTACTATTGTGAATACAAATATACTCGACGTAGAACAGTCAGAATTCAGTCATTTTCAGGTATAGAATCAGTCATAGAATATAGAAACAGTCATAGAATTCAGTCATCTTCAGGTATTACTCCTCAAGAGAATACCACACTTTCACCCAGGCTTGACGAACTTTCATAACCACCTAAAAACAAACTTGGACGACCAACTTGACTAGCTTGAAAAAATGCAAAAGACAAAACTGAATAGTAGTCTACAGTAAGGTTACATTAATTCAATTTCGATTTCAAAAATGCTTTATTTGTGGAAAAAACAAAATTACAATGTGAAATCAGTACCTATACTTAACGTATGAACGAAAAAATACAAATAATATTAAACTATTGAAAAAAAACAACAAGAATATAGTTTTCCACAAACCCACAAAAGAAAATCTTGTTTGTGGGCATATTTTACTAATATAGGCACTTGTCGTCCATTTTTTGTATTATTAGAATTACGTTGTTGTATAAGATTCTTCCTGCAAATATAAAGAGAATGTGTTCTGTATTTATTAATTATACACACTACAACTACAACTGTTAACAATTTAACTAACTATTAAATAATAACTACACAACTATTTACATTTTTAACAATCCAAGTCTTTTTCAAGTTTTTTTTGCTCCCGAGTCTACCAAGGTTGCGGAAGTATTGTTTTCACTTTTGAAAAGTGAAAAATTGTTTTCCTCCAAAATCAAAATTTCAACTCGCGTTTTACGTTTAGACCTTCCTGAGCAATTTTGGTTTCGTGTCTGTCCGTCCGTCTGTGTCCCAGAATCCTTGCAACACTCATAACTTCCACAATTTCCATCCGATTTTGTTGAAATGTTCAGGGATTACGCGGTTTAGGCCCTAGATGGTCCTCTATGAAACCCATTACCATCCGACCAACGGTAGCCTCTGCGCATGCGTGAACGTGAAATCCTCGAAACATCAATTTCTCGCGACCTAATGGTCCGATTCCGCTCAAATTTGGAGGAAAGTTGAGGATCGGAGATTCAATAATGCCCTATGAGTTTCATAAAGATCGGATCAGTGGTGCCCACTGAGCATGCGCAAACTCGAAGCTCTCATAATTTTTAGGCACATAAAAAATCAATAAAAAAGGATTCAACTGTAAATGTTTTATTAAAAACACAACATTTAAAATGTCATTTTAAACGTAACATTTAAAATGTCAAAACGTTATTAACAAAACTTGTGAAATACTCAGCGTCCCGCGCCTCGGCAGGGGGCTAGCCCCCTGCGCCCCCGATTAGTTTTACTTCAGGCCTACTGGCTAACATTAAAAAACATGGAACATGCTTCTATCAGCGTGCTTCATATGTACCATTTATCTTTCTATACCTAGAACAGCTTTTCAAGACACATTTTGACAAAAAGTATGGAAAAAAGCGTTTTTTGATATATCTTTTAATTGTTAGTCTAATGTGACCAATCAAACAAAAAATTCCCCCACAGAAATATTGTAGAGAATAACGAAGTTATTAAAATTTTCAAGTTTTACTAGCCGAAAGGTATCGTTTTTAGCGAATTTTCGAAGAAAATGAAGCTATTGCAATGGCTTCAAAATTTGTGTAATGCAAATTTTTGACAATTTTCTTCATGGAAATCCGTTTCAGACCATTCTAAAACGATTCCTGAAATTTAACACTTATATATATGTGTTTGTGTGTGTGTCACTCCAGACGATATCTGCCCGTGGGATCGAGATAAAAAATCCAGAAAAAATTTTAAAATGTCGATAATATCAAAAGTAAGGCTGAGTTCGTTGGCCACAATTTTTTGAGTACTCCAAGGAGTCAAATTTTGAAAATTTAGTTTCAAAAATCTCTAAAACACGTATTTTTTGAGGTTTTTGGTGTGAAATAGCATCCTAAACTTAGGAACATATGGTATATTCGGAATCAGCGTGAAATTTCCTATAAGAATCACCCACAAAATCGGTTAAAATTATTCTTTGAAAATTCGCTCACCAACTCATGCTGCATGAATGGAACTTTTCTTCGCATGTAATAGAGGCCAACCTCGATAATTAAGGGTGCGCGGGACGACCTTGGGAAGCACCTCCAACCATGCTCCAGCTCAACTCGAAATCCTATTTATTATTTTTCACGTTTGTGATGTTGAAAATTCATTGAATCTCGTATGTTATACAATAATAATGACATACTTCACGATGTGAATCATAATTTTAAGTTCATTCCGTCTAGAGAAAACTGGAAGATACGGATGAATATCGGGGTTTTCGTTGGTTTCTTCCAGTTTTCTCTGGATGGAATACACTTAAAATTATGATTCACATCGTCAAGTGTCATTATTTTTGTATAACTTAGGTAAATCGATTAATTTTCAAAATCACAAATTTGAAAAATAATAAAAATAGGATTTTGAGCTGCGCTGGGGCATGGTTGAGGTGCTTCCCGCGCACCCCCGAATTTTTCAGGAACTAACCACTGTGTGACAATTTCGGACAATATATAGCCATTTTTTTACATTTGTAATTCAATCAAATCATTGAACCAAAATCGCCAAAAAATAATATTTTTCTCTTAAGAGAGGGGCATTTTCAGCTGATCAAATCAATGTGTACAGCAGTTACCAACAGGAGAGTCTCAATGCAGCGCCCGGGTTGTCGCGGACC